>CAWUPB010000128.1:0-50479 GCA_963924115.1 Dovyalis caffra
GAATTTAGTCGAACATGCGCGTTTGATTGATCCATTTCAAGAAACATGTTATACTCGTGCTAGCTCAAAATTATTGAGTTGTACGACACATCCAATTAAATACATACCTGTAAAAAAGAAAGGAAAAAAAAATCCATGAAGGTGAGAGGGAGTGTTTTGTCGGTAATGAGTCAGATTTGATCGCAAAGAAAAGACCTTCCCAGGATAGTTTTCTTGCTTCCCTTACCCCACTTTGAGACGAAAGAAAATGCATATCACGAGCATTTAGTTCTCCAACATGGACCATGTGTTTCACCGATCTTTACCCAAAAAAGTTTCAGCTACCATGATGAATTATCAGAAAAACATAAAAAAAAAAAAAACTTTGTAAGCTTTTATTTCCCCTCAAACGGGATGGGGGCGGGATGAGGCTCCGTCAGATTATTTTTTTAGATAAGCCCTCTTTGGCAGCAAAAGAAGACGAGAGATTTTTGTGAGGCAAAAGATATACACGTCACTGCTTACGCTCCACTGGGAGCGAAAGGAATGCTTTGGGGTACAAACAAAGTGATGGACTGTGAAGCGTTTGAAAGAGATAGCAGAGAGAGTGTTAAAAAAAACCAACAAAAAGAAATTCAAAATTTATCAGCATTAAACGTTAAATCTTAAGAGTCTTTTAAATCGAATAAGAAATTTTACTGCACATTGTCATAAAAATTAAGGTAGAAGACCCAGTGTATTAATTGTCTGATACCATTATAGGTTTGACGTTGCTGTACACTCATTTTCTACCAAAATAACAAATTTTTCCATAAAAATATTATGGGAGATGAACCAAGGGGCATCATTGAAACACTTTAATCATTTTCCACAAAACAAAAGCAGTACTCTCCTGCTACTTTCGAAATCGACAAAATTAAAGCAGTCTTCTACTGCTACTCTTGCCATGGATCATGACTTATCAAATAGAAGCAGGATAATTTTTTTCTTTTATATTATAGAATAATATAAAATCAAATTTAGGTTTTTAGAATATGATTGGTTTTAATATAATATCGAACTCTTAATAACACTATGGTAATCCATTTTTTTAAAAAATAATATAAAATTATTTTTAAAATTATTATGCTACATCTGCATAGTTTGCGATTTATATGATGCCGTATAAAAAAAGTTTTTCTTTTTATGATTAAATGAATTTATAATTTTTTTTTCTAGTGTTTCTTTTATTTTTAATTTTTATTGTAAATATCATTTAATATTTTTTATTTCTAGTGTTAGTTTTCCGTCTTTTCTAATAAGCAAACGAATCATCCGAAATATTATAAAAATTACTTGCATGGAATTACAATGGATTTTGCATTAAATCTTAATGGATTTCTAGTGTTAGTCTGATGTGTTGAAAGAATGCATTGAGAGCCGAAATTTATTGAGCAAGGATTTGGAATTTAGTCCAACATGTGCTTTTGCTTGATCCATTTTATGAAACATGTTAAACTCGTGCTAGCTCAACATTATTGAGTCGTACGTAAGACAGATCCAATTAAATACGTACCTGTAAAAACAAAGGAAAAAAATCCAAAACCGTGAGGTGGTTAAACCATTTGATTAAATTCAAGCAAGTTCATATTTGTAGAGCCCAACAGTATTATTTGTTTTTAATTGAAGAGTTGAATTAAAAAATTATGGCTTATTGAAGCTAGAGTGCCTTTTTATCATTCTAATGTCTGAGGAATTAAGAAGTATTAGGATTCTATTAAGTTAAATAATTAATTTACAATTAAATTTTAAATAATTTATTAAATTATGGTCTATTATCAATTTTATATTTTCATATTATTTTTTTGTATTTATTTGATATAGGATAATTTTTTTAACATTATAGGTAAAAAAAAATCCATATGATAAGTCATGATCCATGGCAAGAGTAGCAGTGGAGTACTGCTTTAATTTTGTTGATTTCGAAACCCAAAATAAATACATTAAAGTGTTTCACGTGGGGTTCAGTAGGTGGAACCCCACCATGCTCCGGTGTACGAGCTTGCAGCTCCCATAATATTTTTACTGGAAAAAAAATAAAAAATTAAAATAAAACCATTAAGTTGGGGAGGCATGTGAAAGGTGGCACTAAAGCTTTCCCATTCGCGTCAGACAATAAATGGGGCTCTTTCCTCTCTTTTTAAATGTAAAGTAACGTGTTAAAAGAGAGAATTTTTGAATTTGAAACTTATATAAATTTATAATAACTTATGCTTAATTAATTAAAAA
This sequence comes from Dovyalis caffra, assembly GCA_963924115.1. Taxonomy (NCBI): domain Eukaryota; kingdom Viridiplantae; phylum Streptophyta; class Magnoliopsida; order Malpighiales; family Salicaceae; genus Dovyalis; species Dovyalis caffra. The sequence continues at coordinate 2,248 of CAWUPB010000128.1, forward strand.
AAAATAGGGATGGTGAGATTTGAATTTATGATCGTTTAATCATTAAGTTCGATATCATATTAAAAAATTATTTTATTCAAGAACTTAAGCTATTAAATAAGATTTCGAATATGATTTATATTATTTTCTAATAACATGTTCTTAATGTCCTCGACTTGACCATTTCTTTTTTGATAATAGGGTGTGTACTCGACATTATTAATATCATACCTGATCAATATAAAGTTACATGAGAATTGAATCCCATGAGACACAATACTTACTGAAAAAGTTTAGAATTAGATATAAAAATAGTATCTTGGCTAATTGTACCATCTGTTTTGAAGGGTATTAGTGATCTCCCTTATGCTACTATTGTCTTCCAACAATATCGATTTTCATTAAAAAAAAACGATTTCTTTTTTTAAAAAAAATATAAAACATTTGGACTATTAATAAGAAATTCTTTTCCCATAAATCATAGTGGTAAAGGCATTGAGATTATATTTATAACAAAGCTGATATTTAAGAATTTACTATAAATTCATGATGAAAAATTAAGGGTACAGATCTCGAGTGTCTTGGTGGAAGCACAAAGTATTCACTTTTGTGCTTCAACTAACATATTTAAACATAAAAAGTCAATGATTTTATGTTCCCACCAAAACATTGAATGTTTTATCAAAATTAAGTACTTGTGTTATAAATAATAAAAATAATGGTAACAATAATAGAATTAAAAAGAAAGATGATAGAAGAATGAATTTTACTATTGTCTTCCAACATAGAGTGGTAAAGGCTAATTGTACCATCTGTTTTGAAGGGTATTAGTGATCTCCCTTGTGCTACTATTGTCTTCCAACAATATTGATTTTCATTAAAAAAAAAACGATTTCTTTTTTTTTTTTTTTGAAAATATAAAACATTTGGACTATTAATAAGAAATTCTTTTCCCATAAATCATCCATAGAGTGGTAAAGGCATTGAGATTATATTTATAACAAAGCTGGTATTTAAGAATCTACTACAAATTCATGATGAAAAATTAAGGGTATAGTCTCAAGTGTCTTGGTGGAAGCACAAAGTATTCACTTTTGTGCTTCAACTAACATATTTAAACATAAAAAGTCAATGATTTTATGTTCCCACCAAAACATTGAATGTTTTATCAAAATTAAGTACTCGTGTTATAAATGATAAAAATAATAGTAACAATAATAGAATTAAAAAGAAAGATGATAGAAGAATGAATTTTACTATGAAATAAAGTGAATATAAGAGATAACATATTTAAACAATTCTCTCAATCTCTACAAAACACTTTTACTCAAACTATTGAACAATTAAATTTATTTATAGACTTGAAGATTAAGAAAAGAATTAGAAAGGACTATGAACCATTAAAAAGGTGCATAAATAATTGAATCAATTGCATAACTCTTTCAATTTCTCATATTAAATGATAAATTAAATCACATGAGTAGTGAGAATATGAAATAGTTATGGACATTTATTATTTTATAACACTCCCCTTTAAATGTTCATCATAAAAAAAATATACTTCGTTAAAACCTTACAAGAAAAAACCCACTCGAAAAAAATTCTAGTGAAGGAAAAAAATATATAATATTCCTTGAATACATTAATCTCTATGTTGGGTTCCTCCTATTGAAAACATCATTTAAGATCTTTATAACGGCGTATCTCGATCTTGCGAACCATTTTTTAAAAAGTTATGGTATGTAATGACTTAGTAAATAAGTCTCGTTGGATTACCACTTTAATGTATTTTACCTTTAATTGAATTATACAAACAACATTATTTTCATATGATATTATTGAAAGTTCTTTTTCGATAGATAAATTGCATGTCTCTCAAATATGACGGGTCATTGATATTAATCTAACACATTCTCGACTTGCCTTATGAATTTATACTTACGCATGGTTTGAATATATAACAGTTATATTTTGCTTCATAGAATGTCATGATATAGTTGTATTACCATGTGTAAATACATAAATTGTTTGTGATCAAACTTTGTATAGATCAGATAAATAACCTATATATACATAACCAATTAAACTCGACTTTGATTTATTGAGTAAAATAAATATCATATTCATTTTTTCTTAGAGATAACGTATGAAATGTTTAATTTCATTTCAATGTATTACCATGATTTGAATATGTAGCAGTTATATTTTGCTTCATAAAACACCATGATATAGTTGTATTATTATGTTTAAATACATAAATTGTTTGTGATCAAACTTTGTATAGATCGATAAATAACCTATATATGCATAACCAATTCAACCTAACTTTGATTTAATTGAGTAAAATAAATAGATCAAATAAATAACTCGTATATATATATGAGAAAATAAAAACAGAAAATCTTTCCAAATACAATAATAAGAAAATTGAAATGAAATAATATTAAATCAAACATGATCAACATTTGTCAATTGACTAAATAAATAGCTTTTGAAATAAGTTTTTCAAAATTAAAGAGACTAATTTATAATTTACTCCAAAATCAAGTGATCACACTCAAGACGAAACCTAGCTCGGTGTTGATTCCCTCCATCACCACAAATAAAAACATTTAATTGGCACCCTAACACTCGCATTTAGTACATCACATCAATTAAAAGGTGAAATTCAAGCTCGATAAAACCTTAGATCTTACTCCTCATGTAGTGTTTTGCTCCAATTTTTTTAACTTCATCATTTAAAGTTTGAAGCCTTAAGATATAATTTATAAGATTCTCTAACAGTAATCTATCCATGGAGAGAAAATATTAAAAAAAAAGAAAAATCAATTTGATACTTGTTATCTATACATTGTTAACAGATCGGTATTTCCGTAAGAAACCAATTGATACTTGTTATCATTTATATAACAATTGTCGTACCCCAAAATCTTCCAAATTTTTATTTATTTTCCATTTATTTTTTTCAGTTTTTTTCTTCGATATTTTGGTTTCTTTTATTTTAGTGTTTTTATTTATCTATTTTAGTTCATGTTGTTTTATTTCAAAATAATAATAATAATGATAATAATAACAACAACAACAACTAAGAAAAATTAGAAAAAAAATTCTTTCTTTCATTGAAATTAGGGATTTAATATATATATATATATATATATATATATATATATATATATATATATATAAACAGAGATGGAGTGATAGTTTCTAGGGGTGTTCACTATTCGGTTAAAACCGAAATACCGAACCGAATTAACAATTTTGGTTCGATTTTTTTTTAATATAATAAAAAATCGAATCGAAAAACCGAAATTATTTCGATTTGGTTCGGTTTTTTTAAAACCCATTCGGTTTCCACCGTAAATCGAATTTTAAGCAAAGTTAAATTTTAACTTACAAAAGTCAAAAGTAACAAAAGTAAAGTTACAAAGAATCGAATACTAAAAGTCTAAAACCCTAAATCCCGTCCGTCTCCCACTTTCCCTAAGTTCTTACTCCTTGACTCCTTCCCGACTCCCGAGTTCCCGCTTGCTGCTCGGTTGGTCGGTTCGCTTGCCTCGCTTCCATCAAAGTTCAAACTTCATCCTTCTCTTTCGGACTTTCACAATCAATGCTTCACGGCTTCATTGCTTCGGTGCTTCCGGACTTCGAGCTCTGACCAACAAAACTCAAAGGTCAATTTTTTTTTTGTGTGGTTAAATGCTAGACTTTTGATTAATTTCATTTTTTTCTCCGAATCATTTATAAATTTGTATAATTAAAATGAAACCATTGGGTTGTCGATGGGTTTAATGCTTTGGGTCCCGCAACTTCTTTTATTGTTGAAGTTTCTATGATTCTGTTTCTTTTTTATTCGAAACCTAATATGACTATATGAGAAGTTAGTAATTGACTATATAGTATTTGCTTTTAGGTTTTCATGAGTAAGAATTTTGATTTTTTTCATTTGGGAATTGAGATTAGACAATAGGGTGGCCATCGGCCGACGGGTGGCCAACGGGCATAGGCCGATGAGCTCTGCGGCTCGCGGATGGCCGACGGCCATCGGCTGCGAGCACGGGGTAGTAGGCCTACCGGCCAGCCATATGGCCAATAGGCCTACCGGCTTGTGCCCGTAGGTCGCTGGCCGCCGGCCACTCACGAGCCTATCGGCTCGCGAGCACGAGCCAATAGGCTCGTAGTTGGCCGATTGACGGTGGACACTACCCACTCGTTTTAACTTTTAAAATTAAAATTTTTAATACTATAAACTTGTATTTAATAATCATTTCTAATCAAATATATTCTTGAATTTGTGTAGATGTTAGGATCCTCGAATGCTCGAAGTTGCGAGTTCAACTCATCCAAAACTAGGTCTAACAACGAGATACGATTGTTGTTGGCTCTTCATCAAACACACAAGTGAGTACAAAGATGAAGAGAAAAGCAATGAGGCTAAGGTCACTTGTATGGGACCATTTCACAAAGTTTGAAGATGAAAATAAAGACATCAAAGGGAGATGTAATTACCGTGATAAGGTACTTGCCGCTCATCCTACTAGAAATGGTACTACTGCACTTAAATCTCATATGGCCATATGAAAAACCCACCTACATAGGCTTGACCTTACCCAATCAGAATTGAACCTTCAATCTAATTCAAGTGTTCAAATGGGAGAAAGCACTCTTAGCACATGGAAGTTTGATCAAACTTGCATTAGAAATGCTTTAGCTTACATGATTATTGTGGATGAACTTCCTTTCAAATTTGTCGAGAATGTGGGGTTTAAGTGGTTTATGTCAATTGCACAACCTATGTTTAAAATTTCATCACGGGTTACCATTTCAAGAGATTGCTATCAACTCTATATGTATGAGAAATTAAAGTTGAACCAATTTTTGAAAAATAATTATCAAAGAGTTTGTCTTACTACGGACACATGGACGTCTATTCAAAGAATTAATTATATGTGTCTAACAACTCATTTTATTGACAATGATTGAAAGTTGCATAAAAAGATTCTAAATTTTTGTTCGGTTGATGGTCATAAGGGTATTGATTTGGGTAGTACTATTGAAAAGTGTTTGATTGATTGGGGAATTGAAAAATTTTTCACTATTACCGTAGACAATGCAAGTTCAAATGATGTGGCGATTAGATATTTGAGAGATGTTTTGAATAATTGGGGTAATAGCATCTTGGATGGGGAATTACTTCATATGAGGTGTATGGCTCATATTTTGAATCTTGTTGTTTCGATGGGTTAAAAAATACAAATCCTTTGATCCTTCGTGTTCGAGCAACTGTGAGGTATAGTAGACAATCTCCCGATAGGTTGAGAAAATTTAAGGAATGCATAGAGATTAAAAAGATTGATTCTAAAAGTTTGTTACATCTAGATGTTTCAACTAGATGGAATTCAACTTATTTGATGTTAGATTCAGCTCAAAAGTTTAAGAGAGCATTTAAGAGATATGAGCAAATTGATCATTTATATAGTATGGAACTTAATGTGGATCTTGGTGATGGGGCATTTGGGCCACCTAGTGTCGGAGATTGGAGGACTTGTAGGAAAATGGTGACAATATTGAAAAATTTCTATGACCTTACTTTGTCTATTTCGGGTCATTCATATGTCACTTCTAATAATTATTTTGATGAAATTTGTACGCTTGAAGCTCGATTTGAGAGAATGGCAAGAGTGTACCGATGATGATACTTGTTCAATGGCTAGTAAAATGAGAGAAAAATTTGATAAGTATTGGGGGGATATGAAGAAAATGAATAAGTTGATTTAAATTGGAGCCGTGCTTGATCCAACACATAAACTTACTTATGTTGCATTTACATTAAACGAATTGCATGGTGATTGCCTTGGAGAAAAGATGACAAATGATGTGAAAGAATGTACATATGCCTTGTATGCTTCATATTGCAATTTATCACCAAATCAAGGTCTTAGTGGTCAAAGTAATGAGATTACGGGAGTTTCAAGTGTAAGTGATGGAATGGTCCGAATGGACACCAATCATGCCATAAAGAAAAAAACAAGACACTTGCGAGGATGTTACGATTTCAAAAATTCAATGAAAGTGACGATGGAGATAAAAGATCATATTTGGATAAGTATCTTCGTGAATCTGTCAAAATTGGAGATGAAAATTTTAATATTTTAGAGTGGTGAAAAAACAATTCTCTTCGGTTTTCTATCCTTTCAAAAATGGCTCATGATGTGTTGGTTGTTCCAATATCTACTCGTTCCTTCGGAATCAGCATTTAGCACTAGAGGAAGAGTTCTCGATGCCTTTAGGAGTTCTTTAACTCCTAGCATTGTGCAAGCTCTTGTATGTGCTCAAGATTGGCTTCGAAATTCGATGCCAATTACTACCGAAGAAGATTTGTAAGATGTTGAGAAACTTGAAGCCGGTAAGTTTTTCAATTCTTATATTTTTATTTGTCTTTTTTCCTTCCAAATTAATATTAAAGACCTAAAGTGTTGATTTTTTTTTAGATTTATTAAAACTATCAACGGATGCACCTATGATAGATATATAATGAATGGTCGAATGGATGGTGGTTTGATCTTTTGAGTGACTTGGGTAAATTTCTAATGAATTATCTTTGTGTGTGTGCATGTATGTTTGTAAATGCCTTTATATTTATAGAATTTACATTTTTTTTCTTTTCTTTGTAGAATTTGTTATTTAGTGAACCTTTTGCTTGAAGCCTTGAACTTGTCTATTTGTGGAATTGTGGTTGTGAGTTGTGACTTATTGGAGTTTTGTGAATTATTTTACTTGGCAAGTTATTAGTGACTTAGTTTTGTATTGTTAGCTTCTTATTGTTGCTTTCTTGTTGTTGGTTTGTTGCTTTTACTTTTATAAATTACTTATGTTACTTGGTAATTTGAGAATGTTGAATACTTGAATTATTGTTTTTAACTTTTTATTTTGTTGCATACTTGAAATTGAATTGTTGTTTGACATTTTTGCTCTTTCATTATTAAAGTGTAGAGAATAGTGTAGCATTGTAGTCTATTTAAAATTTGGATGAAGTCTATGTGTTATTATGGCTTGTCATTAAAAAAGTTGATCTTTGAATTAATGTTGAGATCGTGAAATCGATGCAATTTTAATTAAGTTATCGATCGAATCAACATATGATATTGAGTATTAATTAAAGGTGAAAACCGAATTACCGAATAAAAAATCGATATATTTCAAAACCGAACCGAAAAACCGAATAATAATTCGGTTCGGTTTCGGTTATTTTTTTAAACAATTCGATTAACCGAAAATCGGTAAAAAAAATTCGAAACCGAACCGAATTACCGAACGAACACCCCTAATAGTTTCCCTCCATCTCTGTACAATTTTCCTATTGCAACTGACCACAAAACCTCGCAGCAACTTGTCCTGCACAACTCTATCTCCTTACTACAAACGGTATGGCAACTTGCAACATACAATCTCCCTAATGCCAGCCCCCTACAATCCCCCATGCCCTACTGCCAGTCTCCACAATTCCATCCTGCACACTCTATTGTCAACCGTTTTATCTTGTCAATCCACCCAGCACAGCCACCCTATACCCACCATCTTACAACTCCACGCCATACCTGCAAATTTACTTCTATTAAGGAATTAAGAAGTATTGGGATTCTATTAAGTTAAATAATTACTATTAAATTTTATCTAAAAGACTTAAAACTTAATACCTCGTAACAAATGGTCTATTTTTAATTGTATATTTTCATATTATTTTTTGTATTTATTTGATATAAGATAATTTTTTTAACATTCAAAATATTAAGAAAAACAACTATTCCATATCGAATCGATGAAAAATAATATAAAAATATAAAATTCCTAAACACTATTTAGGTTTTCAGTTTAAGCACTTGTGATCAAAGTTACGGAAATGAAAGCAGTCTGGTCCCCCACGTCACATAATCAAAAGCATTTACGAAGTCTGGCATGATAAGTGTTAACCAGCTAAGGAAGGGTACGAATTGATACACAAATTCCATGATGCCATTTAACGCGTAAGTGATATTTTTAATCTCTTTTTATACTTTGAATTGATTTTGAACTTATTTTTTAATTAAAATTTCAGATCAATTTATTACAAATTAAGCATATGATTTTCACATGACATACGATTTAATTAAATTATCTTTATTATTTAACAAAAAGATATATTTTTATTAATATTAAAATTAATTTGTGAAAATTGGTCGAAAATTCTAATAAGAAGAATAGATAAAAAACTATGGCTCTGTTTATTTGACGAAAAATAACTTCCATAAGAAAATCAATTCTTGAAGAAACTATTTTCTAGAAAATTATTTTTTAAAAAAATATTTTCTCGCTATTTGGTAATTATATGAAAAAGCTGTTGAAAAACATACTCAAGCGTTGTTTGATACGGAAAATTAAAATATAAAAAAAAGTATGTGATTGTCACATTAACAAGTTTTGAGAAAACTTCAAAAATGCATATTCACAATTTCACAATATAAAATATGTTTAGAAAAATTTAATAAATTTTCATAAATACCGACTCTAAAATTTTAATTCAAAAAATAAAATATACTTTTTTAACTATCGAACCAATTCATCAAAATTACTTGGGACAAAATCAAATCAATATTCACATTTGATAAAAAAAAAAAAACAAAAAAAAACAAAAATTCTAGGTAATCTTAGCATTGTTATTTTGGTAACTCAAATAAAAATTCATTGTTTTTTTTTGAAAGTTAAACTAATAATTTAGTCTAAAAAATAGTTTTATAAATTGTTAGTTATCATTTGTAGAAAATTATTTATTTGGTTTCAAAAGATTAATGCTGGAATAATTTGTAACAAATTATTACGACAATTATCAACAAAATTCTACAACGGATTAAAATTACAAATAATTGATTTAGTTGCAAATGAATAGTGTTGAGAAAATAATGTATTTATTAATGAATTAATTAATTTCAATTTTTTTAAGAAAAAATTACAGTTTTGTAATAATCATTTTCAATCGTTCAAGTATAGTTTAGGTGGTGTTTGAGATAATTAAAAAAAATTAAAATATTTGTTATAAAAATAATCTTAAGGTGTAAAAAGGGTTTTTAAGAATATTTAATGTATCTATAAATAAAAAAATCAAACATCAATAGAAATAGAGAAAAATAATTAAATAATTAATAATAATTGATAAGGAATAATTAAAAATTAATTTAATATATTTTAAATAAAAAAGATAAAGAAAAAATTGTTAAAATATATTAAGAGAAAGGTAAGTAACACAATAGTGAGACAACTCGTGACAAGGGAAATGTTTTCCTCTTCTTTAGCTAAGAAAACATTTTCTCAAAAACAATCTACCATTTTCCATTGGTTGAAAATTATTTTTCATTGACTTTTTTCCTTAAAACGAAACAAACACTCGAAAAATGAGAAAAATAAGTTCTTGGAACTTGTTTTTTCCCAAACAAACACATCATATATCAAAATATAAAAACTATTACAAAAAAATGGTAACAATGATAGAATTAGAGAGAAAAATGACGAGAGAAAAGATTTGAATTCTATATAAAGCTCATCCATTGATTAGCCCAATGTTAGTTCGTTCACTTGATATCTAAAACAATTCTTTTTCGACTTTGACAAGATAACAAAGAATTAGTTGGTCTTGAAGTACTATATGTTAATGTAATTGTTGTATTGATATATCTTGCTAATAATACTCAACTTGATATAGCATTTTTTATAAATTTATTAGCAAGACATAAGTTTTGATCCAATACGGAGATATTGGAATGGAATTAAATATTTTCTATATTATCTTCGAGAAAAATTAATATGGTACTTATTTTACTCAAATAAATCAAAGTCGATTTAATTGATTATGTAGATTCAACTTATTTATTTGATCCATACAAAACTTGATCACAAACGATTTATGTATTTACACTTAGTGATATAACTATATCACGACATTCTATGAAGCAAACTATAGCAACTAGATATTCACACCATGTAGAAATACCAATTCATGAGGAAAGTTAAGAATGTGTTTGGCTAAGATCAATAATCCATCATATATAAGAGACATACGACTTATTTACCAATAAAACAATTCTAACAATATCATATGAAGATAATATTGCTTGCATAATTTAATTAAAAGAAGAATACATCAAAGTTATAATCCAATAGACTTATTTGCTAAGGCATTACCTATCACAACTTTTGAGAAAATGGTTCGTAAGACCGAGATGCATCTTCTTAAAGATCTTAAATGATATTTTTAACAAGGGGAGTCCAACGTAGAGATTAATATGTACAAGAACTATTGTACTTTTTTTCTTTCATTAGGATTTTTTTCTAATGGGTTTTTTCCTAGTAAGGTTTTAACAAGATATGTTCCTATGCACAATGAACATTTAAGGGGAGTGTTATGAAATAATGAATATCTATTTCATTTTTTTACTATTTATGTGATTCAATTGACTATTTAATATGAGAAATTGAAAAGATAATGTAATTTATTCAATTATTTATGCATCTTTTAATGATTCATAGTCCTTTCCAATTCTTTTCTTAATCCTGAAGCCTATAAATAGGCTTAATTGTTTATTAGTTTAGGGACAAGTATTTTGTAGAGATTAAGAGAATTATTTAGAGTCTTTATCGCTTGTATTCTCTTTATGTCCCTAAATATAAACATGGAGTTTTATTTTTAAATGATGGTTTAGTTATCAATTAGAGTCTTTTGATAAATGATTTTGCTAAACCATTATGAGTATAAACATGAGCAACGAGTTGTTTAACCTTTATTCTAATAGCTAGTCAATAATCATTTAATACTTGAGAAATAAATTTACTAGCATTATTAAGGTGAATTTTTTTAATGATCTAATTTAGAAATTATGCTTGTAATTGAATTATTTAGACTCGGTCAATCTAAAAAATGTCGGGTTTCAAGTAGATAATAAATATGCATATGACCATTTTATGGATGCATCTATTAAAACCATAAAATATCTAAATGGTCTATATGGTGGATGAATTGATCCACATATATCACCTTGAATATATTCTAAAAATACTAAAGATTCAATCTCAATTTTACTTGATGATGGCTGAATAATCAATTTGTCTTGAGAACATATAGAACTTGAAAATTCATTAAATCAAAGAATCTTCTAGCTCTTTCATAGATGCCCATATGAATTTTAATAATTTTTTGCATCATGAAAGACCCGAATAACACAACTGATCATATCATATAATAAACGTATTTGAATTAGCAAGCTTCGGTTTACTATATCATTTATTTCAATCATTCCAATGTTTATAATAAAGACTAGATTAAAAAGTGAAATTTCTTCAATACATGTTTTCTATCCGATATAATTCTAATATTCAAGAATTCAATATTTTTCATATTTGTTGTCTTGATATGATGGCCATTTAGATGAATATATTTGAAACTCAATAAATTTTTATGAGACTTTAGAAAGAATAATGCTTCATTTATAATAAAATTTATATTTTCGGATAATAATATAATTTTCCTCCTGGAGCCTTCAAATTTTATCATTTCAAGTAATAATATATTCGCTCTTCTAGTAGAAGCCTTCGCAAAATTTGTTTCTTAGGTAACAATATAGTCACTCTTCTGGAGCTTTCTATTAGATTGATATTATTATATACAATATTAACATGAAATAAATAATTAAATTAAAAAACATAAAAAACATAAATAAATATATTCTTGATAAACATAAATAAATAAATATATAGTAAAATAAATCTATAACTATCTTTATGCAATAGAAATTATAAGAAAATATAAAACATCTTATTTATAAATAGAAAAGATAACAAGTTATTAATTTTAGTTAACTCTATTTTGATATATAAATTTAGCCTATATATTTTAATCTTTTCTTTTTTTAACGAGGCTTGATGAGGCTCGATTAGATGCTTTGGTGTATAGTAGGTACGAGACCAATGTCCATTCATGCCACATCTATAATATTCATTTTTACAATATTGACTTCATCAATTTTTATTTTTTTCTTGTTTTTTCATAGTTATCCACTTCTAGTGGTGGGAAGTATTATTATGGTCATGACAATTATAATGATAATTATTTCGATCATGTCCATGGCTATGACCACATCTTTGTCCATGCCTAAAATTATTCTAAGTTGTCACATTCACTTTAGGGAATGGAGTAGATCCAATTGGATAAGATTTAGTCTTTTTCATTGATAACTTGTTATTTTATTTAGCCACGAGCAAGTATGAAATCGATTCGAATATTTCTTAAACTCTTTTTCTCAATATGCTACTGCAAAAGCACATTCGAGACATGAAAAGTGCATAATATTTACTCAACATCAAGCACTCATGATCAATAATTCTTGCCCAAAATGTCAAGAGCCAAAAAATCAAGTTTTATGAGGTTTGCTATCATAAAAATTTTAGAATGTAAAGTATAATAATAATATTAGGCAATAAGAACAAAATATAATAATAAAATTTAAATTAAAACACATAATAATAAAATTTAAACTTTTCAAACAATATATTAGATAATTAGATTCTTTATATTAAATTATTTATGTTTTTCAAATGTATACTCTATATATAATTAGATTTAAAGTATATGATGAATTAAATCCATACCTCTTAATGATCTAAATAATTTAGATCTTTTAGTAGAAGCACTCATGTAGAGGAACAATCCAATGATTGAAATAAATAATTGAGTCTTTTGGTAGATACATACCTTATGGTCTATTATCTCAATTCATTAGAGTTTCATGCTGATAACGTATTATAAAAAGAAATAGTAACAATGATATAATTGGAGAGAAAAATGATGAAAAAATGATTTCACTATGAAATAAAGAAAATACAAGAGATAACAACATCAAATAATTCTCTCAATCTCTACAAAATACTTATCCCCAAACTAATAAACAATCAAGCCTATTTATAGGCTTCAAATTAAGAAGAGAATTGCAAGGGACTATGAACCATTAAAAAATACATAAATAATTGAATAAATTGCATCAGTCTTTTAATTTTTCATATTGAGTGGTGAATCGAATCACATAAGTAGAGAATTACAAGGGATTATGAACCATTAAAAGATGCCTAAATAATTGAATAAATTGCATCAGCTTTTCAATTTCTTATATTGAGTGGTGAATTCAATCACATAAGTAGTGAGAATATGAAATAGACATTCATTTTTTCATAACAAAAACATATTTGAGGTGTTTTTTTTTCTTTTTTTTTTAAAGGACAGATTAAAAAATTAGCTTATTGTATAAAGATATATGGATATATTAACCCTAATAGTATTTCAAGGTTGGATCTCTAGTGATAAGCAAATTTACTTCTCAAAGAGTTTGAATTCGTTAAAAAAAAAAGTTTTACGTAAATATATCAATTTAAATAGAGATGGCTTGTCCAAAATGTAGTTGATAATGAAATTGATCTTGAATTAAAAGTCGACCCGAGAAGATATCATGGAAACCTAACAATAAATAAATTACAAGTCGGATAACACGACATCCAAGTCAATTACGCATTGGTGATTCTCAAATTATATAAACGATTGGATGTTGTGTTTTCTTAATTAATTGTAAAGTAGATATATGTTCTTATTTTTATGGTCTATGGTTTGTGCATTCAAAACAAATCATTATCTAATATCTCGAGAAATATATGAAGAAAAGTTTTTGGTACGAATAAATTTCGAAATATATAGACTCACAAAGTTTTACTCAATTCAACATAAGACCTCTTTTCATATTATATAAGGAAACTTAAATACTCATACGTATAGGACACAAAAGATGTGACTAAATCAAAGGAGAAATATTTGGTCTCAATTTGAACTCTTAATTAAATATATATAAAAAAACATAAATCGGTGGGGAAAATAAAGAAAAAATCAAAGAAAAAGAAAAGAGGAGTAGGCTTGTGCTACTGGGCCTATACCTTCGGCCTTCTTAAGGCCCAATGTAGTAGGCCAACCGGTGGAACAACCTAGGAGTTAAATTTTGATTTGAAAATTTCGGGAATCAAAATGAAATATGGTGTAAACTTTGAATATCAATATCCAAAAATAGCTGAAAGTCACAAAAATGCCACTCTCATCTACGATCCATGAACGAGTGACTTGTGAGAGGATGAACAATTAAAATTACTATTCAAACCCCTCACCTTTTTTAGTTTCTTTTAATGCATCTTCTATAAATAAGCAAATAAAAAAACTACAAAAAAAATTTGATTAAAAAATTGATACATAAGAGAAAATAAATCGTATTTATTAAGAAATAAATTACATAAAAAAGAAGAATAAAAAATTAATATGGTGAGAATTTTTATAAGAAACAACAAATTAAATATACCAATTATAAATAATGAGAGTGATATAATCCAATATGTATTTATTTTAAAATATAAAACCATGTCATATATATTTCATAACTCGTCAACTTGTGTGGAAAAAAAATTTGATTTTTCATAATTTTTACACCTAATTCAATAATAAAAAAATAAATGGGTGGAAAAAACTAAATAAAAAAATAAAAAGAAGAGAAAAAAATTTTAATTTATTTTTCATAATTTTCACACCTAATTCAATAATAAAAATATAAATTGGTGGAAAAAAATAAAGAAAAAAAACGAGAGTAGGCTCGTTAACCTCGGTTAAGGCCCAATGTAATAGGTTAATTGTTGAAACAACCTAGGGGATTATAATTTGATTTAAAAACTTTAAGGACTAAAATGAAATATGATGTAAAATTCAAATATAAATATCCAAAAATAGCTCAAAAAATAAAAAAAATGTCACACCCTTCTACAGTTTATAAACGAGTGACTTATGAGGGGATGAACAGTAAAAATCACTCATCAAAACCCTTAGCTCTTTTAGTTTCTTTTAATTACTCAAAATGTCTTTTTTGTCACTTAGTATTGCTCAACATTTCTTTTTTTGCTTGGTTCTTTCTATCAAATAATTATTCGTAGATTCGATATGTTTAAAGCCCTCCTTTCTTTCAAGTGTATAAAGTTAGATAGATGATTTAGGTTATATTGAACCCTTAAGTATATAGAGTTAAATGATTAAGATTTAATTCTATTAAAAAAAACTTAAACCTTTGATGGATGGTCTTTTTTAACTTTATATATTACTTATTTTTATTTATTTATTCAATATGGTGAAGGATTATGCATCCTATGAAGGTGTAAAATAAACAAAAAATTTCTCTATCTAAGGTTCTCAAGATCATGCCTTTTAAACAACTAATCATACATAGACATGAATATAAATATTGTGAGTGATTACTTTTTGTAACGTAGAAACAATTCAAGAAGAAAGAGAATTATCTAATTATCAAGCGTCTATTTATTATCCACACGACTCAAACACCCACACAAGAAGAAACAAAAATCCTAGAGTGCTAGCTCCTATCATTTTATGTAGTTTATTTTTCCGTAGAAATCCTATAGGGTAATTTACGTCAACTTTTGGCTTTTTAGAGAGAAATGCAGTAACTTTTGTTTTTAAAGGAGAAAAATGTTTTCTCTTTTTTTATTTTTGGGTGTGTGTTTTCTTTCTCTTGCACACTTATTTTTGCCTTTCTCATCCCTCTTATATATAAAAGGTGGCAACCTCTCTTTGTAGGTTAAGGAGATGTTGCCTATGTGAGCTTTGTTTAACCTTATCCTTGTAAATCTCGAGCCTTATTCAATAGGGCTCAAGTTTATCTCAATCAAAATATCTTGTAGGCTTTTAATTAAATCAATTGGCCCAAATGCTTTTGACCTAATTTATTACCAATTAATTTGGACCATCTAAATAAATTGTGTCGGATATTTTTAGAGGCCCACATTAGAAAATAATTTCCTAAATTACCCTTAAACCTAAATTAGGAAACTAATTTTCTTTTTTGGTAATTGTCTTCCAAATTTTGAACTGACTTCCAAATTAGAAATTGATTCCTAAAATAGGAAACTTTCCATTTTAGGAAAATAACTTTCCAAAATAGGAAACTTTCTATTTTAGGAAACTTTTTAAACGAAACTTTTAAAATAAGAAACTTTTATTTTAGGAAACTTTTTAAAACGAAACTTTTCAAAATAAGAAACTTTTTTCCAATAACCTTTGCTTCTCTTTTATCATGTGAGTGTGAAAACTTATGCTTCGACTCAATAGACTCCTAGATATGTTGGCAATGTATCAAGAAAATAAAAGACACCTCTTTTTATCTCTTGATACATAAATCAAGATTGACTTCTAGCAAGGCATCATGACTATTCAATTCTTTAAGAGAATTTATTAATTTGTAATTACCTTTCATAAGAATAGTTACCATACAATTTAATCCTCATGTTAATTTATCATAGTATGATCTCAAACTTGATTTAAAGTCTCGTTCGATTATAATCACATAAGTTTTCTTCGATTTTCAAATGTCTTTGCTCTAAAATAAACCAACTATGCTCTATTAGTGTACTCCCATTATGGCCATAAATTTCTTGAGCGGACATTCATCGAAGTATAATGTGATAACTCTTTAGCATATAAGGAATGACATATCTTATCTCGATCATCCACATATCTCTATTATGTTCCTAATGCACTTAACAAATCACCCACATATAGCTCTTTATTAAACTCATTGAAATGAATGTCAAAGTACGCCAATCCTCTAATGAGATAACCATGACGACTTCGAGTCAAAGGATCGATTATACCCATTTCGTATGAAATTCCTATAGACTAAACCAAATCGATTTTCATGGTGAGTCACATCCAATGAAATGCACTTTAACATTAATTACCTAAGTGCTTTCTTTGGCATTACTATGCCAATAGTGTGAGATCTCCTATTGTTATCTTATAGTAAGAGCATAGCACTCACAAGTCTTATCGCATATGTTCAATGTCCACTCTTATCAATGTTATGACTTAGAAAATTTAATGATATATCATTTAAGTGTGTTAATTTTGTCTCACATCTTTCGATCAATCATTAATGTAATACATATCATATGGAATTTTATCTAATTCTATCAAATTATAAATAACAAGAATTAATAGAAAGACTTCTTTATTAATATTAAAATACAATGTTATAATACATCAAACCATCCAAATAAGGTTGGATTTTGGCACCTATACTAACATATGGAATATTTTCTTAACACTCGATCCTTCTCACTTACAACTAAGGGTGAGCAAATGGTTAAATAGCTTGGTTTTGTATAATTCAATTTAGTTTTTGATTAACCAAATTAAGAAAAACTAAAATCAAAATAGAATCCAAATAATTTTGGTTAGACATCGAATTATTTTAGTTTGGTTTTCTAAAAATTTGGTTTTAATCAACACATTTTCCTATAAAAAACCCAAATCATTGTCTCCTTTTGTCTTGAGCCACCACCATTTTCCATTAAAACTAGGTTGATTTGCTTCCTTGAGCTAGCTAACCGCATATTTAAATAATTTCATCTTTCCTCATTCCCATCAAGACTTATAATCTTTACCACCATAACATAACAAGAGGGATCTCACACTGATACCTCTCTCTCTCTCTCAAAATTTTCTTTATCTCTCACCTTAAAAAGATGAAGAACAATAACAATAACAACACAAAACTAATTCTTCTTCATTGTTACATCCAAAAACAAAGAGGCTCTAATCGATTATGACTCCTTGCATTTATATCATTCTTCACTATTGCCTCCCTCCATTTTCATTTCCAACTTGTCATCCTACTTATAAACACATTAAAGAAACCAAAGCATAAAAATATCAAAGAAACCCCAAGTTACAACATGGGCTCATTACTCGTCTCTAACCTTTAAAAAATCACTTATTAGTTCTAAAAAATCCATTAAAACTAGTCGAGAAACTAGATTTAACGGACTTGTTCACAAGTACAATCTCATTAGAAAACATAAAAGTAGATCAATATGAGCCAATCAATTCTACAACTACTACTATAGTAGCGAGGCTAGGTTTATGCAATCTTAGAGGATATTGCGGATAGGGTAGAGATGAACAAAAACATTGGCAAGCAATACGACAATTGAAACATTCTTCTTTTGAATTCAAGTAACATGATCACTCTCACGGTTTCAACTATGGCTAGTGTTGCGACGGGTAGTGCAATAGGAGCACCTCTTTCGGCTTTGAAGTTATCATCAACATATTCCAACCGAGAACATGTATTTTCTATAGCTACATGAATGGTACTCTAATAATAAGTACATGTATTTTTGCATCACATAACCATCAACATATTCCAACCAAGAACAAAATGAAAATTAAAAACTTAGTAACTTACACATGTCACCCCAAAAGCCAAAACACCATCAACCCATCAAACATTTATAGTAGTGGGAGTGGCAATTGGAAAATCTAAAAAATATAAGATAAAAAAAATTTAACACTTTAACATTATTATAGAGGAAAGAAATAACAAATGAAAAGATAAAATTACAAAAATTATCAACTTGCATTTTCTCAACATCTTGTAAATTTTCTTTAGTAATAATTGTTGTCGACGAATTTTTAATGCAATCTTGAACACATATCATAGATTCCATTAAAGTAGGAGTTAAAGAACTCCTAAAGTAGTCAAGAACTCTTCCTCCGACACTAAATGTCAATTCTGCAGAAATAGTACAAACGAGAACCGCTAATACATCATGAGCCATTTGTGAAAGGATGGGAAAAAGGAGAAATTGTTTTTCCATCACTCTAAAATATTAAAATCAATACTATTATTTTCAACTCCTTAACTAAGATATTTATCCAACTTTGTTTTATTTTCTCCACCTCCAATATCACACTTGTAGTTTTCAAAATGCATTATTATCTATAATTTTATGCTACTTTCTCCTTAATCAAACATTTCTTCATTTGCACAATCCACATCTATTCTCCCACCACTTTAGCCAATTTGATCTTGAGGTGTTGACAAACAATAATATAAATATCATACATGACATATATAGATTCTTTCACAACATTTGTCATAGTTTGACCCTCCAAATCACCATATAATTCCTTGATTGAAAATTCAATAAATACAAGTTTATGCCTTAAATCATGTATCATCACAATATAAATTAACTTGTTCATTTTCTTAATGTCCTCCCAATACTTCTCAAACTTTTCTTTCATTTTACTAGCCAATAAAAAGTATCAACATCCCTACTTTGTTGTCATTTTTTCAAAACATGTTCAAGCGCATAAATCTCTTCAAAATAAATGTTTGAAGTCACATACAAAGAACTCAAAATAAGCAAAGTAAGTTTGTAAACAATTTTCAACATGTCCACCACCTTCTTACAAACCTTTCACTCATCAACATTAAGTGGCACAATAACATTATCACCATGATCTATATCAAATTCACTCCTACATAAAGGATTAATTTGCTCATATCTCTTAAAGATTCTTTCAAACTTTAGAGCCAACTCTAACATCTAATAAGTTAAATTCCATCAAGTAGCAATATCTAGTTGTAACAAACTCTTAGAATCAATCTTTTCAAGTTAAATGCATTCCTTAAATGTTCTCAACCTAGCTGGAGATTTTCTTATATAATCTAATAGCCAATCGAATACGAATGATCGAGGGTTAAAATATTTCAACCCATCAATAACAACTAGATTTGTATGAGCCATACACCTCATATAAATGAATTCTCCATCTAAGATGTTATGACCCTAATTCTTAATAGTATTTTTTAAGTGTCTAACCGCCATATCATTCAAACTTGCATTATCAATTATAATAGTAAAAACCTTCCCAATTCCCTAATCAATGAGGCATTTCTTAATAGCAGTACCTAAATCTACTTCTTTATGAATATCAACCATTATCAATAAAATGTGTAATTAAACACATGTAATTGATTCTTCAAATAGATATCCATGTGTCCATAGTAAGGTAAATTCTTTCACAATTTTATTTTAAAAGCTGCTTTAACTTTATTTTCTCATCTAAATAAAGTTGGTAGAAATCTCTTGAAATCGTAAAACGCGATGGAAGCTTAAATCGAGGTTGCTTATTAGACAAAAAAATTTAACGCTCGTGCCCTCTATAAACTTAAATGGAAGTTCATCTATAATTATTATTTCAACTAAGTCTTTTCTAGTAACATTGTTTAAGTCAAACATGAGGCTTAAGTGAGGTTTGTCCCATTTTTTGAAGAATTACAAGCAAATACCTTATCAAAATAGTTGCATTTAGCCTTCATGTCTTTATTCTCATCTTCAAAAGTTGTGAAATGGTCTTATACCATCGATCTTGGCTTCATTGATTTCCTCTTCCTTCCTTTAACATCTTCTTAAGTGTTACTTGAAGCTACACTTGATTGTGAATTGCTTAAACCCATATTTTCATAATTTATCTCTTCGGATTGTGACATCTACATAAATAGAAAAGGACAAAGAGTATTAAGCTTCACACTCTTTAAGTTCAAATTTTCTTTCTCGTTGTGTAGCAAAAAGCTTTAGCCATGTTCTCAAACTTAGAAAAATCACAAACCATACTATAAACCTAGGTAATACTAGAGAAATCAAACTAGAATTCAATATGCTCGATTATGAAGAAAAGCTAAAACTTTAGAGGACATAAATCCACCATCAAACAAGAGGATATATGATAGAATATAGCTACTTACTATCAAACAAAATATGCATAAAAAATGTAAGCATAATCTTATAACAAGAAAAACGGAGAAAAACTATCCAACAAAAAATTTATTCATAAAACATATCCATCAACCAAGCACTTTATCATCTATGATCATGCGTTAAGCAACAAGACATGTTCCGGAAATCATTACAAAGTTCACATAACCTATCAATTCAATAACCAATTTTAGCAAATTGATATTCATGTTTTAACTCCTTTAGAACAATTTTTGCTTCTAACAAATGGAAATTCCTCAAAAGTAAAAGGAAGGTCTTTTGAGTTTCAAATAACTCGGTATGCCTAGTTCATCAGAAAGACAACAAATCTCCCATTAATATCAAAAAATGATGACATGAAATATCTACACATCCATTGAGAAGAGAATATTTGCTAAAACCAACTAAAACCACACTAGATGATGCATCAAAAGGTTTGGCTTTTGAACTTAGAACTCAACACACAACTCCTATATATGCAATTAAGTAGAGAAGCATACTCATAATTAAGACATCACATCCTAAGCACAGATTAAGAATACAAAAGCATAGAGCTGATTTTCTAACTTATAGTTCTATAATGGGGTTAAAATCAAGAATCATAATCTAATCATAACCTTTCCCAACTAAATGAAAACCCAAATCACATGGGTATCAAAATGAAAAAAAAATTTAAAAGTGACTGGACTTAGGAGAGCTCATGAGTAGAGGAATATACGAAAAGTAGTTAAGTTGAAGGAGGAGGGTGGTGGGTGGTTACTAATCGAGTGATGATCGATGACTATGAGATTGAAGGAAGATGACAGAGACGTAGATGGTAACTGGTGAGATTAGAGGAAGAGGACATAGAGCTAAAGAGGAGGGTGATGGGTGTTGACTATGTTGGTTGTGTTACTATCATGCTGACGTAGAAGGCCTAATGTGATTAAGGATAACTAGAGAAAAAAGGAATGAAGAATAGGGAGCTAAGGAGAGGGAGGTGTGATTGAAAATTGATTTTGATTCGGTGAAGTTATTGAGTATTTTGATTTTGTTTTAAATTTTACAAATTTAAGTTCAAAACCGAATCGAAATACATAATTCAATTAGGTTTTATTCGAGCTTTAGACTTTAGGATCTTTAATGAGCCACTGAACCTCTTTAAAATTCCGATATAATATAGAGTTGGATGATTGAGATTAGATTTTATCTAAAAAATTTAAACCTTACGATGAATGGTCTTTTCTTAACTTTAATATTACTTATGTTTTGTTTATCTATTCGGTATCCAATATCTTCTCTAAGCAAAGTGTTATGAGTTTATATATTTATAAAGTTACATAGTTGAGATTGGATTCTAATATATTGATCATCTTTTCAATAAGTGGGCATCTTATTTATCTATTATATATATAAAGTTCTATCCAAAAAACATAAACCTTATGATAAGTGGCATCTTCTCAATTTTATATATTAATCATCTTTGATTTAATTATTCAATATGGGATATGTTCAATAACACTTTCCCTCACTTCGTTCATCTTTTAGGATCTAGCAAGTGGATTAGACTTCAGGATCCTTACTCGGGTCATTAGGCTTCTTTGAGGCTCGATACCATATAAAGTTAGATAGTTGAGATTGAGTTCTATTAAAAAAAAAAAAAGCTTAAGCCTTCTAGTGGGTGTTCTCTTCCCAAATTTATGTATTTATCATCTTTGGTTTAACTATTCAATATAGAATATGTTTTCTAATAATATATAATATATACTAATTGTCACTTGGTTTGATTTACGTTGCAATAATAAAATTCAAAGGTCAATTTTTTTTCTTTTGTAGTTTTATACAAGCCATGAATTCATTAAAAAACATCAAAAGGGTATGAGATCGAACTTAAAGAGAAAACAATAAAAGGGAAAGATATGAAGAAAACTCCATAAAAAGAAAGAAATAAAATACTATTGCAACCTTCGAGGTCTCACTTTAGAATTATTTTTTACCCATACTATTGCAATAATTGAATCCAATTACCCCATAATCCAAATGTCTTTTCTAGCCAAAGAAAAGGTAACACTAATTTCCAATGCTTTTTTTCATTGTAAGGATTCACTTCATTTGATTTCATAATCCCTCTTATTAAATTGTCATATAAAACCTTCTTCGAGATTCATACAAGTTTAAGCTTTTAAGTTGAAATAATCTTTTAAAATCGTCTCGAGCTTAGTCGATCCAATGGTTAAGAGTTCGATTCCTACCACCCTCATATTTTTTTTAATTAAATCACATAATTAAGAATAATTTAGCATTTAAATAGTTTTCATTTGAAAGAATGCACTAGAAAGTAACCTGGTCGGATGCCCGCTATTTGTTATGGGATCGGTAGAACAAAACATTTTAAAATTTTAAAATTTTTTAAACTATAATTTTTTATTTAATTAATTTTTTCTAAGGTTTTCATAAATTTTCTCGCTTATAAGAAAATTATTTTTCTTTATGGTTTGGTTTTAAAATAAAAAATTATAATAATTTTAACTAAAATATTAATCAAGAATTAAAAAAACTTTTAAAATATATTTTTTATAATATTGTATTTCAAAAAATAAAGTTAAAATTAATCGATAGACTTTTATAAAAACTAACAAACGACTAAAAAAATTCTTATTTAATGTTGATGAGAAAATTAATTTTTGAAATTATCCGCTCAATGCTATAGGTAGATAGAACAAAATCATTTCAAAATTTTATAATTTTTTATTTAATTATTATTATTATTATTATTGTGTTTTTCATAAAATTTTTGCTTGAAAAAACATGATTTATTCTTCTTCATTCGGGGATTCTTAAATAACAACTTGTAATAATTTAAACCAAAAATATTCATTAAGAATTCAAAAAAATAATTTAAAATCATTTTTTAATAAAAATGTATCTAAAAAGATAAAGTTCAACTAATGTATAGACTTGCAAAAAAGTTAACTAATGAAAAAATAAAATTTTATTCTTATTTAGTGTTGGTGAGAAGATTATTTTTTTTCAACTATATGCATTTGATCTGCAACTTTTTATTTACAAAATAATCAATAAAATTAGCATAAAATTGTATTTGAATAATTAGTTGGTTCCTTTAAAAAATTATTTTAATTATTTTATTTCAAATAAATTGGTTCTATAATGCTAAAAAAATATTTATAGTGTTATAAAATAATGAATGTTCATTTCATATTCTCACTACTTATGTAATTAAATTCACTATTCAACATAAGGAATTAAAAGGGTGATGTAATTTATTTAATTATTTAAGTATCTTTTAATGGTCCATAATCCTTTTAAATTCTCTTCCTAATCTCGAAGCCTATAAATAGACTTTATTGTTCATTAGTTTGTGTACAAGTATTTTATAAAGATTGAGAGATTATTTGAAGTTATTATCTCTTATATTTACTTTATCTTATAGTGAATTCATTTTCTTATCATATTTCTCTTCAATTCTATCATTGTTATCATTTCTTTTATAATATGTTATCAGCTCGAAGCTCTAACCAATCGAGATAATAGATCTTGAGGTATATATCTACCAAAAGACTTAATTATTTGTTTCAACCATTGGATTTTTTTCTACACAAGTGCTCTATCAAAAGATCTAAATTATTTAGATCATTAAGAGGTATGTATCTAATTTATCATGCACTTTAAATCTAATGATCCATAAAATATACATTTGAAAAACTTAAATGATTTAATATATAGAATCTAATGATATAATATATATTGTTTGAAAAGTTTAAATTTTATTAATATTTTTGTTTTTATTTCCTAATATTATTATTATACTTTGCATTATAGAATTTTTATGATATCAAACCTTACAAAACTTGATTTAGTGGCCCTTGATATTTTGGATAAGAATTATTGATCATGAATACTTGATGCTAAGTAAATATTCTTTACTTTTAATGTCTTGAATATGTTCCTGCAAGTAGCATATTGAGAAAACAAGTTTAAGAAATATTCTGAATTGATTTCATACTTACTTATGGCTAAATAATATGATTAGTTATTAATGAAAAAGAATAAATCATATGCAATTAGTTATACTTTATTCCCCGAAGTGAATGTGACAAGTTATAATAATTTTAGGCATAGACGAAGATGTGGTTATAGCCATGGACGTAGTCAAAATACTTATCATTATAATCGTGATGACCGTAATAATACATCTCTCCACAAGAAGCGGATAACTATGCAAAAAAAGAATAAAAATGGATCAAGTCATCATTCGAAAATGAATGTTATAGATGTGGCATAAATGGACATTGATCGTATACCCGCCGTACACTAAAGCACTTCATTGATTTTTATCAAACATCGCTAAAAAGAAAAAATAATAAAATATAGAGGCTAATTTTATATATTAAAATGGAGGTGATTAAAATAAATAACTTGTTAGCCTTTCTATTTATAATTAAGATGTTTTATATTTTTCTTATCATTTCTATTGCATAGAGATAGTTATAAATTTATTTTACTATTTATTTATTTATTTATTTATGTTAATATTACATATAATAATGTCAATTTAACAAAAAGCTCTAGAAAAACAATTATATTACGGACTCATCATTGTTTGACGTGTCTCAACCTAAGCCTTATTATTATAGAACTCCATGTCCCTACCCATTAGAACCTTTGTCATCATTAGGGCCCTCGACCCAACAAGATGACCTTCGTGTTCCTATACATGGCTTGTCACCAAACGTCCTTTCTAATTTTCCTTCGTACTTATTGGATTTACGTACGATCTTCAAATTTTGATTACTATTGTTAATAGCAAGGAGTATGTATTATACATACGTGCACGCGCACACACACACATAGATATTATTTTTTATTTACAATTATTACAACATCAAAAAACGTTAAGTATATTTATTTCAACGTAAGGAGTTAGGTCGTGAACCCGATGCTAACGAGGTTTTCTTGAAGACTCACGAAAGAAGGTTGATGATAAATATGTATTCATCGATCGGTGAGCAAGAAATCTCATGATAAGTAATTTATAAGCTTACTAAATACGTATGTCACTTTTGTATAAGTTATTAAAATAACTATGTAATATTAAAATTTATATAATTATGTAGGAGACCTTCGAGAAAAATATTTGAGAATGAGGTTACTAGCCAAGAGATGGAGGATACTTCATCACCCAACATCGACAAGAACAAGATTTGTAAGATGGCTATTAGAAGAGGAGACGGTAAAAGAAAAAGGATGTATGGACTCCGGTCACAAGTCTTTCACTATTACTCTAATGTCAATTCATCCTCTAGTTTGGTCATATCATGGTTTCATATCGACATTGAGGTGTATCGAAAGAAAATGAAAGCCAATACTTCTAGACAACAAGAAAAGATCCAGAAACTAATGGGTAATATCAAAGTTTTATAATTGTATTTATTAATTAATTAATGTGATAATATGTGGTTTATGGCTCATGGTAAGGGATGTTCCCGCATGTAGTGACCCATAGCATATGGTGAGGATCGTGGTTCGCACACTAATGATGGCAGTGATCGTGGACATAGGCATAGTCCTACTTCTATTCCGGGTAGGATGGCACCCATCG
This sequence comes from Dovyalis caffra, assembly GCA_963924115.1. Classification (NCBI taxonomy): domain Eukaryota; kingdom Viridiplantae; phylum Streptophyta; class Magnoliopsida; order Malpighiales; family Salicaceae; genus Dovyalis; species Dovyalis caffra. Next base: position 28,544 of record CAWUPB010000128.1, read on the forward strand.
TCGACATGTCTCCATACCCCCTCCCCCAACTACGGTGTCAAACCCATCATTATTTGACATGTCTTAGTCCGAGTCCTATTATTATGGACCACCACATCCCCGGCCATTAAAACCTTTGTTGTCATTAAAGCCCTTGGCAATCCAAGATGACCTTCAAGTTCCTACACATAGCCCGTCACTAAACATTTCTTCCAGCTTTTCCTTCGCACCTATCAGATCTACATACGATCCTTGAATTTCGATTACTATTGTTAATGGCAAGGAGTATATATCATACACACGTGTGTGTGCAAACACACGCTCATTAATATATATTACAACATCAATAATTATTTAAGTATATTTGTTTCGAGCATAAGGAGTTGGGTCAGGAACTCGATGCATACGAGGTTTTCTTGAAGACTCATGGGAAGAAGGTTAATGATAAATATGTATTCATCGATCAACAAACAAGAAATATCAATATAAGTAATTTATATGCTTATTAAATACGTATGGCACTTTTATATAACTTATTAAGATAACTATGTAATATTAAAATTTATGCAATTATGTGGGAGACCTTTGAGAAAATATTTGAAGAGGAAGTTACTAGTCAAGAGATGGAGGGTATTTCATCATCCAACATCGACAAGCACAAGATTTTTAAAATGGCTATTCGAAGAGGAGACATCAAGAGAAAGAGGATATATGAACTCCGATCGCAGTGCCCTTCACTATTACTCCGATGTCAATACATACTCTAATTTGGCTACATCATGCTTTCATGTCCATATTAAGGTGCATCAAAAGAAAATGGAGGCAAGTACTTCTAGACAAGAAGAAAAGATCCAGAAATTAGAGGATACTATTACATCGCTCCTAGAAAGTCAAAGGTGATTGGAGTAGTATACTAAGGAGCAGAATGTGATAATGCAGCAGATGTTGTTGAATATGTAAAAAGGAAGTTCATCTATTGATCCTCCAATCGAACATCATGCATCCGATGAAAATGATGATATGTCATGACATGTATCCCTTTCATCACGATATATTTTCTTATCGCTTTTATGTTTTTTTTCGCTATAATAATAAAATTTAATATAATTTGATGTTTGAATATATATTTGATTTGATTGAATTTATATTTGATTTGATTGAATTTATATATTATAAAGGTTTTGTAATATCTATAAATTTGCTTCATAACGTTATTGTAGTTGTTAATTTGGATTGAATTTTATGTTTCTTATTAGCGATATGTACTTGATGAAACAATTATTTGAAAAAAGATAAAATTGAAAAAAACTTAGCGACAATTTTCAAAAATCGTCGATAATATGTCGCTATATAACGATAGGTTTAGCGACTGTTTCGTAAAACTATTGCTAAATCTGCTACTTTCTAAACATTATTAAGTGACAGCTTTATGGTTGTTTAGTGATGAATTAATCGTCGCTAATTTAGCGATAGTTTATAGTAAACCATCATAAAATATTTAGCAAGAAGGCTTTTTTAGTGGGTTTTAAACGAGTCGCTAATTATTATTAGCAATGGTTTTTTTTGTTAGTGACAACTTATACCAATGCTCGAATGATGTTTTTTCAATAGTGTTTTATGCCTACATAGAAAATAAATTAACGCATCCATAAATATTATAAGAGTTAAATAAATTATTTAATGCTTGATTTAGTAGGTTATAAGATTAATCATAGAGATTATAATAATTTAAGGGCGTAATTACATGATTTTAGGATGTTTAATCACAACAATTAAAAGATTGGTTACTTGACTAAAATAAATTAAAAAATTCAAGTAATCATTAAAAATTGGAAAAAGCCTAGATTAAGGGCTTAAACATGGAAAATTGAAAGTTTTGAGACCGAAATTGAAACACCTAATTGAACTAATTACAAGTTTATGGACCAAGAAGTAAATTTTTAGCAAATTGAGGGATCAAGTAATTCAGTTGGAATTAGCCCTTTAAATGCAAATTCAAGTTAGAAAAACAAAAAGAAAGAGGGCCTAATAAGTCAACAAAGGCAAGAGAAGTGGAGAAGGAAAAAAAGAGAGAAATAGAGAGAATTCTAAAGAGGAGACATTAAATAAAGGATATGGGGATTAATCTAAGTGTGCCACACTTTGAAAAATCACAAGGAAATCCTCCTCTATAAATTTGGCAAGAAGAGGAAGAAAAAAGTGGACGAGAAACCTAAAAACTCAAGGAAGATCAAGTTGAGCTCAAGCCAAATTCAAGATAAATTAAGCCTACCCACCACCTAAAATCACCCAAAATACCTTGAGATACACCCCTTTAAATACACTCGTAGAAACACTTGAAAAAATAAAAATAAAAAGAAAAAAAAGGAAGAAAAAGTGAAGGTTTGGTCGAAACATTGAGGAAGAAGGAGTAAACTTCAAGAAACTGAAAGAATTTGATCAAGCATTAAGTAAGGTAAATGTAGTCCTCACTACACCATAAAAAGATGATCAATTTGATGTTTGATACTTACTATTTTGAATTTCTTGAAATTGTGAATTGGTTATTCAAAGTAATGGGTTTTGTTGTAATTGATATGTCTTGATGAATTGTTGATGGAAATATGTTTGTAAAGGTTGAAACATGTTTAAAGGTTAAATTAAGGTTGTGTTCTTAGACTATAATTTAGGATCTAATTTTTCAATTTGCGTGATATTCTTTGATAATAATAATTATATGATTACTTAGTGATTGATTAATGTATTAAAAGAGTGGGTAAGTTTAGAAACACGAATTGGAAGCTAAAAATCAAGTATGTAAGAATCGGTATTCTTAAGAATTAGGTTATGCTCTAATTTTGTACTTGCTTGTTCATTGGTCTTAGAGTGATTTTTGGATAAATTTATATAAAATGAAAGTTGTTGATCTATATCTCTTCTAAGTCTCCGTAAAATGGCTTTACCATTAGTTTTGTATATAACCTCATTACTCGGACAAATTAGTTCTTAAACTTTTAAATTATAGTATTAATCATATATTTAGTGTTTTGATCTAATTTTTAGATATTTTTTGGAGTAATATATGTAGTTACTATTGGTAAAATCACATGTTCTAATTATGTCAAAAGGTGGAGTTATAACTACTTGTTTAAACGATGCCTAAAACAAGCTTACTCGGAAACGGAGCAACTTTTGAAAAAAAGAGCATAAATTATGTATTTGAAGGTTTAATTGGATTTTTACATATGTGTTGAATTTATGTGTCTAGAACCTATATTATGCCTGAAATAATGAAACATATGTGTTGAATTTATGTGTCTAGAACTTATATTATGCCCGAAATAATGAAACACTATGAGTTGTTTAAATGGTGTTTAAGGGTCTATGTAGGAAAAGTAAGTTTTATGATTATGGTTGCTGAATTGTATTATGATGGGTCATTTGTATATGTTGATCAAATTTGGATTTTGATAGATTGGTATAATTTATATGGGTTTAATAATAATCATGTTAATGTTAGTGTATTTAAGTTGAACGATCATGTGTTTAGATGAAAATTGATTGGTTTTATGATTGATTATAGCTAAGAAAAGTGTGATGCTCTTGGTTTGTTCTTGGTATTTTTGGCTAAGGCTAATTATTTATATATGTTGATGTGTTTTGTTATGTTGAACAATAATTATGCAAGTTATTAGTGACATGACAATTTGGTAATGAATTCATGTGGAAAGTAAATGGGCTTATGTTGAACTTAGGTAAGGAATGGTTCATGGTTCACTACGGGGAATTTGACAATTAGCGACGATTTCATTCTATCTCTAAATAGTGACAAATTAACAATGAGTTAGTGACCGACTAGAAAAAGTTTATGCTTGTGATTCATTAGCAACAAATTAGCAAGGACAACTTAGCAACGAAATAATTTTGTCATCAATTTACATGACAAAAAAAGTGGCACTTTTCATGACAAGATTAGCGAGAGATTTTCATCGGTAATTACCTATTAAAGTAGATTCGTTGCGCATCAATCACTAAAAATGATCGTTAAAGCCAAAGTAGAACAAATTAGCAATGGATTCGCAAATTCGTTGCTAAGTTAGGGATCCGTTGCTAATTTAGGAAGAAAATAGCAACAAAATTTGATTTTATCGCTATTTTTGGGGGAATTTTCCCCCAAAAGCCTTAATAACGACAAAATTGGGATTTCGTTGCTAATTGGAAAATTTAAGGGGGACCCCGCTAAAATAGCGACGAAATTTGATTATGTTGCTAATTTGGGGGATAATTCCCCCTAAATTCGCCAATTAGCGATGAAATCAAAGTCCATCACTAATTGCCCTATAAATACCCCATCCCCTTTCATCTTCCCCTTTCAACTCCCCCTCTTCTCCACCAAAAAACCACCTCGCCGACCAGAAAACCACCACCCACGTCTCCACACTCCACCAAGTGACTCCGCAAATCGTTCAACACAGTGATGTGCATCTTTCTCCCTTAAAATCGGATCGGATCCGTGCTCTCTCTTTAATCCCTCGGTAAAACTTTCTCTCTCTAACTCTTATTTTTTAAAATTAAATAAATGCTATAAATTTCATAGATTAATTTTGTTATTTGTTAGTTGATTAATTATTTGAATATTGTTAATTTTATTATTTTATTAATTTTTAATTATGTTAAGTTGTATGGTAGTTATCAAAGTAAATTTATTAAATTTTATTTAATTTTTGAACTTTTAGATTAATTTTGTTAAGTGTTATTTTTTTGGTTATATTAAAATTTTTAGGTTAATTTTATGTTAATGTAAAAATAAAAAATTTTAATTATGTTAAGTTTTTAGGTTTAATATTATTAATGTAAATTTTTTTTATGTAATTTAGTTTAGGTTGATTTGTAGTTAAATTAAAAAAAAATTAATTTATGTAATTTAGTTTGGAAATTAAAAAAATAACTTGGAATAAAAATGTAATTGGAAAATAAACATAAATGTTAAAATTTAATAAACATTTTATTAATTAATAGAATTTAATAAACATTTTTTTAAGATTAATTAAATTAAATTTACTTGCATTTATTATTAAATTAATTAGAAAATTTTAATAAAAATAAACCTAAATTTTAACTTCAATTAATTAATTTAGACTTAGAATAATATAATTAGATGAGATAAAATGAGAAATCGCATTTAAATTCAAAAATTAGCTTCAATTACCTCAATTAAGGTTTAGGCCCAATTTGGATTTTATGCATGTAATTGATCAATTAATACTTAATTGAGTTAATTTAGGTGTAATGAATGAAATTATATGAAAAATTGGCATTGAAATTAAAATTAAAAGTAAATGTTTGGTTTAGGTTAGGGTTATTATTCGACCTAAGGTCGAAAATGTAAAAAAACAAAACTACGTAATAAATCATTGAATCTTATAAAATTAATTATTTAAGAAATAAAAAATAAAAAAAATGTAATCATTCTTTAAACAATTATTTAAATATAAAGTCAAATTCTTAAAACAAAATTCATAACTAATTAGAGACAATTACACAACTAATATATAAGCTTAATGTTTATTTAAAATTCATAGGATTGATGACAAGTAATTGTTTGCATTAGTTATGTCATTTTTGCAGTAATTATAAAAATGAGATTTGATCGATAATGGATGAATGTTGTTAGGTTAGTTAACGGATTGTTAAATGATGACTTTGTCGAGGTCTAGAATAATATTTAGCTTTTCGTTGTTGAGCATCTTGAATGTTTAGACAAAACCAAAATTAGATATTCTTATAATTTTAGTAAGTGTCAAAATCAAAATTATGAAGAGGTTGAAATAGTAAAATATCATTTATGCGAGTAAGGGTTTTGTGCCGGGATATTATGATTGGGTACATCATAGTGAATTTCAAACCTATATGGCATCCGAAAATTCTTGGAGTTAGTATGTTTTTGGAAATTATTATATAGACGAAGGTCGTTCCAATGAATCCTAAAACCCATATCAAACTATGGTAATGGATGCAACGAGTTCATCCTTTGATCCATCTAACAAGGAGGAGGTTCCTAATCCTAGCACACGACACTTTTATAATATGTTGAATACATCACGTAGAGAGATTTGGCTCTGGTTGTGATGAGCACTCGTAATTGTCAATACTTGCTCAAATGCTGAATCTAAAAGTTGAATATCATTTTCTCGAGAAGTGTTTCGACCAGTTATGTGAGTTCATAAAGGAGTTATTGTTGGTTGATAATTGTATGATAGGCAATATTTATGAAACAAAGAAGCTTATCGATTGAAAAAATTCATTATTTTCGTAATGAATGCATGATTTATTAGAAGGAAGAAAATAAATTAGATAAATATAGGTTTTGTCAACATCCTCGATATCGAATTTCTCATCAAAGATTGGGAAGAGGAAAACTTATTCCAATTAAAAAAATATACTACTTCCTCTAACCTCGCATCTGCAGCTGATTGTATGCATCAAATGCGATAGCCGAACACATGACGTGACATGCTAAATATGGGGGAGATGATGTAGGAGTAATGCATCATCCCTCTTGATTTTAATTGCTTAGCAAAGTTTCAATTAGATTAATTTTCCTTTTACAGTTGAAAGAAGGAAAATTAGATTAGGAGTGTCCATTGATGGGCTTCGACCACTTGGTTAATCCGATGCATAATATTCCTCATGCTCGGTCATTATGACTCCATATAATTTGCCACCATAGAGGTGTATGAAGGGAAAATATATGTTCCTAACGATGATTGTTACGGATCCAACAAATTCGAAACATAAGTTGAACGTTTACATGCGACTTTTCATATCCAAGCTTATCTAGTTATTGGAAGTGCGTGTGGTGACCTACGATGTATATCGTAAGTAGAATTTTTTATTAAGAGTTGTAGTTATGTGGACTATCAGTAACTTTTATGTATATTCGATATTGTCTAGTTGAAGTACTATATGAAAAATTTAGATGTTTTTTCCCTTTTTAATGGAAGGAAGACCTTCCGATTTGACAACCACCATAAATTTCTTCCTCATGATCATCCATATAGAATAAACAAGAAAGCATTCACTACTTAAAAAGTTATTAAATCCGGCCCTCCTCCAATTTGATCTAGAGCAGAGATGTTACATATGGTGGAACGAGTAGGGGTTGTTGAAGATGATAGAAGATGGTGCAGATGATCATAAAAGTAGAATCTCTTATATGTATGGATAGAGGCTACGAAGTATTTTTTAGGATTTACCTTATTGGAATACAAATCTCTTTCAGCATAATTTAGATGTCATACATATTGAAAAAAATATTTCGATAATGTTTTTAACACAATTATAAATGAGCCGAGTAAGACTAAAGACAATGCCAACTCTAGTAAAGACTTGAAACTTTTTTATAAAAGGCCAAAATTAGCAAAGGATGATGTGTTTAATAAGTATCCTAAAGCTGCATTTACTTTATCTAAATAACAAAAAAACAAAATTGATTGAATAGATAAAATAACTCGGGTTTCTCGATGGATATGTGTCTAATCTAGCTAGATATGCTGATATGCAAGCATAACAAACTTTATGGGATGAAAATTCATGACTCACTTCATACGGAGGTTACTTCTAATTGCATTTAGGGAGTTTTTGTTGGGAAATATTTGGCAGACACTTATAGAGTTGAGTTTGTTTTCTAAGCAATTGACTTCTACAAGTAATAAGGGAAGAAGATATGTTGTGACTTAATGATGAGATACCCATCATTTTGTATAAACTAGAGCGTATATTTCCACCTAACTTTTTTGACTCCATGGAACATCTTTCAATCCATCTACTATATGAGGCATCTATTGTAGGACATATGCAATATCGATGGATGTATCCATTTGAAAGGTATTGCATTTAATTTAAATGTAGAATTAAATAAATTTCTAACTTTTGAAAGTTAAAATAATTCATTCCGTAGGTATTTACAGAAGTTAAAAAATAATGTTGAGAATAAGGCTAAAATGGAAGGATCAATATGCAATGCATATTTAGTCGAAAAAGCCTCTTTATTTTACTTGCAATATTTCGAGCCTCATTTGCATACTAGGCATCAAAAAGTACCGCATAATGTTGACTACTATTACGGAGAACAAAGCGACCACATTAGAAAGATGTTATCCATATTCAAATAACAAAGTTGACCAATTAGTCGACACACAATACGAAAATTGACACAACTAGAACACCAAGCGAACCCACCAATATATATTGTTGAATTATGAAGAAGTAAAACCTTACATTGAGTGAGTTTATCAAAATTCAAATTCTATATCATACCTATTTTATTACATTTAATAATATTAGCAATATAGTAAAGATTAACTCAAGTTTTTTGTTTATTCTCTTCTCTTTAATGGATTTCTTGTCGAAATATAACCGAACAATCCCTTCATATCCGAGAATGAGGCCAATGCTCTAATTGAAAATGAGTTTACCTCTTGATTTAATCAATATATAATTAGTATCATTTTATATGTTTAGTTTGTTAATAGCATTAATTGAAAGAGAATTAAACTTATAGGGGATTTTATATTTAGTTTACGTACACAAAATACATAAGCAATTTTCATAAAAGAATAGTTCCTAAAAGATCTTGCACAAGCCCCATTGCTTACGGTAAGATTGTAAAGCGATTATTTTGTTAATGATTATAGGTTTTACATAATTGATGGATCTTCAAAAATAGGATCTTTCAATAGCGGTGTCTATATTAAAGGAAGCAATTACAAGTATAGCTGAGAGTGACTATTACGGGATACCGATAAAAATTCTTGAAGTAGAATATCTCGCATTACCAATCAAAAGAATAATATTATTCAAATATGATTGGTTTGATCCTACACCACAAGGAACAAGAGTTCATCCGTAGTACAAACTTATAAATGTTAACTGTAAGAGAACCTTAAATAATTATAAACCATTTGTCTAAGCACCACGGTTGGCGTAGGTGTATTATATGGACTACCCTAGCTTAAGGCGCAAGAATTAAAATTGGTAGGCTATGTGTAAGATCAAAGCTAAGTATGTATTTGACTTTCTTGATTCATCAACTACCATCCAACAACATGTTGAACCATTTCAATAGGACGATTCGAAAATCCAACACGAATTGATAGAGGAAGTCTAGATATAAAAGTAGATGTGGTTGATGATGATAACTATTGTAAAAATGTGTCGGATGATGGAGATGATAACTTAAACAATGATTACAATAGTTTTAATTAAATTTATATTTCATTTGTTGTATTAGTAAGAATTGATGTGATTTTTTTCTCGTTATTAATTTATTACATACGATTAATGATATCGATTTTTATACCACAAATAAATGTTCTTGTCTATTTTGGTTATTTTTTATCCATAAAAAATGATGTATTTTAATTTAATTACCTATTACTTTACTCCGAAAATGTATTTGTTATATTTTGTTTATTTGTTTAACGTTAGATCATACAACATTGACTCGTGATAATCGTGATTTTCTTCATCCCCCTATAGTCACTATCGGATCGTATTTTGGTAATCATGAATGAGCATCACCGTCTAATGGTAGTCTACTAGGATCGCCTACCAATATCGATCATGGTTCTCCGATGACAAGCCTTCTACATGGGTCCCACGGCTCTCGCAAGTCATGAAGCTAGCATATCCGCATCAATAAGTGTTCCTATATCAACACCCGAGGTTCCATCATTGACCTCCAAGAGTGGCCCCTCCGCTTACATGTCCGACATTCCGGACAGCTTCCCATAGCTCTTCTAGTCTACAACGTATTTCTATCGATCGAGGACACTATGTAATTATTTTTTTACTTTAATATATAATTTCAATAATTCCCGTGTTCTTTTTAATACTTTTTTATCATTTTGTTGTTCGATAGTTTGACTTCGCCTAGTAAAGATTATTCTATAAAGATCTCCGAGATTTTTAAGGAATGGGTAGACAATAGTGGATCATCCTAGAAGTCTATCACGGACATCACTAAAGACTTCTACTTCGGTGACATTTGCGTAATGTATTATCAATTTTCTTTATAATTACAATAAAAATTTCTCATCATATAAAGTTGTAAATATTAATTTTTTTTGTTCGTGTAAATTTTTTTTGACAAAGATATCAACATAAAGGCACTTGCTGTAGCTGCATAGGAGGGTGTGGCAAAGAAATACTACGTCGACTTCATCTACAAGATCGGTAAGATGAATGATCGACCCATTTCTATTAGCGAGGAGGTATGGGATGTATGGCGAGCGATTTCGGGAGACCCGATGGCATGGCTCGTTTAAAGCAAGCTTCGCAAAATCGATTGTCGAGACCGGTGGTCCTAGTGTGGGTCCTTTCGGGCATACGGGAGGCTCGTATATCTTTAGAAAACCATGCCCATCACTTGGTAAATTTCACACTCTTTATTATTATTTACTTATTTCGAAAAATTTTAATTTTCTTCTCATATTGTCCGTGATGAATTTTTTTTTAGGTGATAAAATTGGGCCATCAATCAATGAGTTTTGAGTTATTCTAGATGACTCATAAGCGACAAGATGATTCATTCATCGATCCGAGCTCCCGGAAGACAATGGTAAGTGTTTTTCAATTAAAATATTAAATATGAAAAGATAATCCAAAATTTATTTTAATCATGTAATGATGATATCATTATTTTGATTATGGAGGACCATATAGAGCAACTCATCAATGAAGCAATTATAGCTCAAATGGCAATAGGAATTATGGAGCTCGAAGTTGACGAAAATGCCATATACCTCGAGGCTATTTGGGAAGAAGAAGAAAAGATGTTATGGTATAGGCACCGGGCATTATCTATCCCAGTCGGATAATAGCAACTCCTCATCTACGATGTAGCATTACGCCACCGACTTAACTAATGAAGAGCTTCGAAAGGACTACGAGGCTATGAAGGAAACAATGAAAAAGATGCGGATGTTACAAAATGAGCTCCAAAGCTAGATCTCGTAGCAGCATCGGACTATTTATAATTTGAAATCTCGGTACGACTTGATGGCATCCTTAGTGATGAGGTTGGCACAAACAACCGAGTGCCTATAGATCTATCGTTAGTTAACGATCTACGTTCCTTCCATACACCCTTTTGTTTCGCCTCCAGTCCGATCCTCCTACCGAGCCCACCACACGGTATGAGGAGGAGGATATGGGATTAGACAAGCGAGAATGAGCAATAGGGCATTTAGTAACTTTGTTTTTGTTTTTTATGAAATATACTCTAGAATGGTATTGTTAATATTACTTCATTTTTGATATATATGTTGTTACTTAAAATTATTAATTATGAAATATTAATTATTAAATACAATCTTAATAATGTAAAAATTTTAAAAAAAACATAAAATAAAATTAGCAACTAAATAGCGACGACCTAGTGACAAATTCATTTTCACACTTAACGACGAAATAGCAATGGCCTAGTGGACAAATTCATTTTCAAAATTAGAAACGGAATAGAGACGGAATAGCAACGAGACATAGCAACAAAATAGCTACGAAAGAAACAACATATCCCATGACAAGATTAGCGATCGATTTTTTTCCGATTAGCGATAGATAGTTCCTCGCTAAACCTCGAAGACGTGAATGGATTTTTTGTCTCAAAAAATTAGCAACAAGTAAATTAGCAATGGAAATTTTTCTATTGTTGTTCGTTGCTAATTGATATTAGCGACGGAATTTCATCGATTAGCGATGAAAAATTTCATTACTAATTGCTTTTTTTTTTGTAGTGGTTGAATTTGGCCTAAAGGCAATTTTGTGATCTTGATGTTCATAGATTGGTTTAATGTTGTTTCCATGTATTGTTAGTGTTTCATAAATGTATGTTTTGTGTTCAATGATATTCGACTTGTTTATTGTTAATTAATGTTCATGGATTGCATGTCATGCCATATATATATATATATATCAAAAAAATGTATTTCAAAGTCATGAAAATAAATTTCATTGCATCATGCATTATGTGACATACATACATTACTACACTTGCTGAGCATAAGCTCATCAAGTTGTCTTGCGATGTAGGTACTCATGAACATATATAAACTCAAAGTGAAGTTGATGATGAGCCGGAAGAAAAGGTGCTACCGTAGCTTGCCAAAATGTACTATAAAAATTAGTACGGGTTTAATCCATTTCATTTTAAATGATCCAGGTAACTTTGTTAATTGAGATTTGGAATGAATGAGTAGATAAATATTTCAAGATGTTTATTGATTAATTGGTTTGGCAGGTAAATTGCTAATTCGACAAGAAATTAAGTTAATTAAATAAAAATTAAAAGTCAAATTAATTGGAACTAGAATGAGAGACTGTGTGCAAGAACAAGTTGTTTTGGATGGTGTCGAATATAGCATAACGATCAAAGAATCTCCAACACATAACCAGACTTTGCAAACAGCCAATTTTGTATACGAAATTTCGCGGTTCAACAAGATAAATATTTGTCTTTAAATTCAAATTCTACAGAGAAGGATGATGGGGAAGAAGATGGCGCTGTGGAGGTTGAGGTGGATTGTGATGGAGCTGCTAATGTTGAGGTTCTATTGGATGATATCAGTCCTATTCTTACCGATCGAATGTACAGCAAGAATATTGCAAAAGCTAGATGTTAACTCCAATTCAAATTTCCAATTGCTAGATGACTGCATACGTTTTCCAGAAGTTATGACAGCCAGCCTGCAATATTTTCTGGTCTGTTACAGCGTGTAAGATGCATGAGGAGAGGGTATTTCATGATGTCAGTCCAGACCAACAATTAGATAGGGAGAATTTGAGGCCCGCAAGGAGTATGGGCTCACAATGGCCGTTGAATACTGGGACATTAGTTAGTGGACTGTCCAGTTCTGAATCAGAAGTGAACAAAAGTCCAAAAGGGAGTGGGAAATTATGCAAATGGTGACACAACTGGTAGGAAATTATTGTGGGAGGATCTTTGTTTACTTGAGTCTGCTTTTTATTTTCCATGGGTTTTAGTAGGTGATTTTAATGAAACTTTGCTAGCAAATGAAAGGAGTGGTATAATGAATATGAGTTGTTCTCGAGCATTTGGTGAATTCATTGCTTAGTGTAATCTAATTGAGTATTGTTGAACTAGTCATCGGTATACCTCGTTTCGTGCTGGTTCCATGAACAGAATTGATAGAGCTTTTTACTAGTCCTAATTTTATGCTTCAATATCCAGAAAATAAACTAGTTGCTTTAAGTAGAGGTTTATCTTATCATTTTCCGATTTTCTTGGCTTCTGAAAGGATGAATTGGGGTTGAAAACCATATAAATAGGAGAATTTGAGGGCAGCAAGGATTATGGGCTCACAATGGCAGTTGAATACTGGGACATTAGTTACTGGACTGTCCAGTTATGAATTAGAAGTGAACAAAAGTCCAAAAAGGGACTTAAGCTTCCTCTCCTTTCCGGCCTTTACCTGCTTCTCCGTTATTTTGATTTCTTTTGTGGGCCTCGTAAAATCAATTCTTTGGGTTAGGGATGGAAAATTTTCTCTTTACTGTCTTTGAGATGCAGGACAGTCCCTGTGTTAATTTAATCTTAATTTATGTAAAAATTAATTCGAAAATAGCTGTTTCTGCTAAGTCATGATGCATGGCTGTTAATTTAATCTTAATTTATGTAAAAATTAATTCGAAAATAGCTGTTTCTGCTAAGTCACGATGCATGGCAGGAGTAGCAGTAGAGTACTGCTTTAATTTTGTCGATTTCGAAACCCTAAATAAATAAATTAAAGTGTTTCACGTGGGAGTGGGGTTCAATAATGGCTCTTGGCCCAGCTTTAGGTGGAACCCCACCATGTGCCTGCGTACGTCACTCTACGTAAAGATGTCATGGCAACCTAACAGTAAATAAACTACAAGCCAGATCATAAGACATCCAAGTACATTATGCAATCTTACGACGGAGACCTATGCAATGAGGAAACATTTGACTGGTCGGTGAAGGACACCACGTGAATTTTTTTTTTTTTTTTTTTTTTTGGGATAGAAAAGAGAGTACAGCGGAAGATCAAATTCATGGATGGTGACGAGTTCGTGATTCTCAAATTTTGTATTTTCTTTGAGGTACGGCAGAATAATGCCACTACTGGTAGGGCATCACTAGGCAACTTTTAGATTCTTCATGGATCATTCGTTTGAAAATATAAAGTGATGTCGTCCACCTGACCATTTTTTTTATTTTTTATTTTTTATTGTAATAAGGTGTGGACTTGACGTTATTACTATCACACATGATACATGACCAACAAACGCCTCGCATGGAAAATATAAAGTAACGTCTTGTCGGTCTCCTCGACCTGACCACTTTTCTTTTTTATATATATAATAAGACATGGCCTGGACATTGTTAACATCATACATGATGTAGAAACGCCTTACATGAGAATTGACACGTAAAATAATTATTTTATTTCTAAAAACTTAACTTCTTATGCCACGTTTTAAGATATGATTTTATACCTTACACGCGTTCATATTATTTTATATTTAATTAATTAAAAATAATAATAAAGATGAGAATCAAATTTGTTATCATTTGATTTTGAAGATATGGTATCATGACAAATTATTTTATCAAAAAAACTTAAAAATAATTTTTAAATCAGATCTAGAATATAATTTATATTATTATCTAACATGATTAACATAAAATATCTATAAATAAATTATTTTTCTTTATATACTATTTTGTTATTTAGAAAATTAATCAAAAATCACCGAGAGTAATCAAACTAAAGATATTTAGAATTGTGAGATTAGTGTCAATATAAAAAATATATTTTTTAAAAATAAAATAATATAGCTTTTAAGTAAATTTCACATGGAAGTATATAAAATATTTTTTATTCGATTATTTATTTGTACTCATTGAATCTACCACTGATTTAGAAACCCTAAATAAATTAAATTAAAGTGTTTCACGAGGGAGTCGGATTCCACCATGGCTCTTGGTCCAGCTTAGGTGGAACCTCACCATGTGCCTGTGTAAGAGATTGCAGCTCAACTCTTTGGAAAAATTTGATATAAATAAGTGTACAGCTGACAGCTGACAGCTCATCATTCATTCTAGTTCTGGGGTACATCACTCTACCTAAAGGTATCATGGCAACCTAACGGTAAATCAACTGCAAACCAGATAACAAGACAAATCTACTATGCAATCTTACAACCAGAGACCTACGCAATGTGGAAACATTTGATTGGTGAAGGACACCGCCTGAAAAACATTTGTTATTTTAGTAGAAAATGAGTGTACAGTAGAAAGATTTGAGTTCGTGATTCTCGAACTATATGAACGATTGGATTTTTAAAAACAATTTTTTTTGAGATACTATTTAAACATGTTCTGATATCATTTAATTTAAAAAATAATAAATTTATTTTCAATTAATATAAAAATTAATTTAAAAATACTAGAAATGATCTAATTATATTATCCTAAGTCGATGCATGGCAACAGTAGCAGTAGAGTACTGCTTTAAATTTGTCGATTTCGAAACCCTAAATAAATAAATTGAAGTGTTTCGGAATCCCACCATGTGCCTGTGTAAGAGATTGCAGCTCCCCATTCCTCCTAGTTCTGGGGTATGCCACTCTACCTAAAGGTGTCATGGCAACCTAACATTAAACAAACTACAAGCCAGATACTAAGACATCCAAGTCCATAATGGAAAACCGCGTCAAATTTTGTTATTTTGCTAGAAAACGAGTGTACAGTGGAAAGATTTGAGTTCGTGATTCTCGAACTATATGAACCATTGGATTTTGTGTTTTCTTTGAGGTACGGCAGACCCATAATGCCATGGTTAGGGCATCACTGCATGGCTTATAGTTTTCACTGGCCAGTGGCCTGTGCTACGCTGCGGCTGCGGATATGATACAATAAAATTATTTTATAATTTTTTATTTAATTAATTTTTTATAAATTTTTATGTTTAAAAAAATAAACCATTCTCATTTATGGATTGATTATAAAATAAAAAATTATAATAATTTAAACTAAAATATTAATCAAGAATAAAAAAAATTAAAAACATATTTTTCATAATATTGTATTTCAAAAAAAATTATAATTAATGGATAGATTTTTATAAAAATTAAAAAATGAAAAAAAATTCATATTTAATACTGATGAGAAGATTAATTTTTTAAATTATCCGCAAAATGCTACAGGCAAATGGAACAAAATTATTTCGAAATTTCATAATTTTTTCATTAATTTTTTAGTTAATTATTAATATTTTTTTGTGTTTTTCATAAAATTTATGTTTAAAAAAATATGATTTATTCTTCTTTATTTAGGGATTCTTAAAAAAAAACTTATAATAATTTCAACCTAAAATATTAATTAAGAATTCAAAAATAAATACTTTTAAAATATTTTTTTATTAGAATGTATCCAAAAAATAAAGTTACAATTAATATATAGACTTGCATAAAAATTAACTAATGAAAAAATAAAATTTTATTCTTATTTAATGTTTGTGAGAAGATTATTTTTTAAAAAGTATATGCATTTGATCTTTATATATTTATTTACAAAATAATAATCAATAAAATTAGCATTAAAAAATGTATTTGAATAATTGGTTGGTTCCTTTAAAAAATTATTTTAATTATTCTATTTCAAATAAATTGATTCTATAATATTAAAAAAATATTCATGGTAAATAATGTATTATGTTGGAAGATGTATAATTATTTTTTAATAAAAATAATGATTTAATAGTTTTTTTTATATATTTTGACCATACCTAGTGAACTAAGAAAAATTATTTGAAATGCACTTTTAACCCCTTAGAATAAAATAATTATATATTTATATATATATAATTATCATTTAAAAATTCTAAGAATTCATGATATATGTTATACTAATTTATTTTTTAAAAAAGAAAAAACAATCATGTTTTAAAATTTTATTCTAAAATTAAAATACATAAAAAAATAAATTACATTTATCAGTAGATAAAGTTTTGTATAAAAAATATTAATTGGATGAAAATTTTCATAAAAAAATATAAATTCAAAGAATGAAATTTTAATAATAAGAGTAATATAAGATGAAGTATATGTTAATTTAAAATGTAATATACATACGCTATAGGGAAATAAAAGATGATAATTGAAAAAAAAATGTTACAGCATGAGAGACAAAAATAGAAAAAAGTGTTAAATTTACATATTAATGCCAAAAAAAAAAACCATACACGAAAATTACTTAAATCACCATCAAGTAAATAATAATTTTATGCACATAAAGAATAAGTAAATAGGAATTTTATGCATATAAATAGTTCGGATCCTCACGCTACGCCGCAGATCGAATTAAACATATTTATTTGAGTTTAATAATACATACTATATTGTCGATTAATTAAAATATATTAAATTAAATATAAAAAATACAATTTCATCTAATTTTATAATTTTTAATCAAAATTTTGTATCTATATATTTTGTTTATGTTTTGAATAAATTTTGAAGTAAAAAACATATGATTTGTTCTTTTTTATGCATTGAATCTTAAATAAAAACCCATAATAAATAAATTTTAATATAAATTTTAAAAAAAACTTAATATTTATTTCATAACATTACATCGAAGAAATAAAACAACAATTAATATAAAAACTTATATGAAAATTAACAAATAAAGCTTTTTTACTCATGAGAAGATTATTTTTTAAAATATTTACATTTGATTTATATATATATATATACAAAATAATGAATAATATTAGTATACAAAATTGTATTTGAATTATTAGGCGGTTATTCTAAAATATTATTTCAATTATTTTATTTTAAAAAATAATTTTAAAATATTAAAAAATAATAACAAATAGTTGGTATTATATGTAGATACACAATCGATTTCTAATAAAATCAATAACTCTAATATTATTATTATTATTTTATATATTATGACCATACTCAATGAGTGAGAATGTATAGCATAAATTGAAAAATATTTTTAAAAAAATTAAATTATAAAATATATAGTGAAGTTGATAGAGTGCAATAAAAAATATATATAATTGATTTTGATAAAATTTGATTATATAAAGAATAAGAAAATAAAATACATATATTTTATTTTTAAATTTTGATTATATGAGAATTAAGCAAATAAAAATAGTTGTAAAAAAAACTTATTCGAATCCATATATAGAGAAAATAAATCATATTTGTTAATAAATAAAATTATATAAAAATAAGAATAAAAATTAAATTGAAGTGAATTTTTATAATAAATTGAAAAGATCAATTTTAAACAATAACAGTAGTATATATTTGTTCTAAAATCTAAAAACATATCGTATATATTATATAATCGTCGACTTTATATGAAAAAATAACGATCGATTTTTTAAAATTTTAACATCCAGTTAAATAAAAAAAATATAAATTGATGAAAAAAATCAAAGGGAAAAAACTCAAAAACAAATGTGTAGTATACCAGCTAGGGGGTTAAATTTTTTAAAAAAAACATTAGGGACTAAAATGAAACAACTTGAAAATTATAAAAAAAATAGTGAATAGTGATTTGTGAGAGGGTGAATAGTGAAAATCACTATTTAAACATCCCACCTCTTTTAGTTATAAAGTAATGTATCATTCTTTTAAAAATTAATAAATAAGAAAAAAAATTATTTAACGTTAATAAGAAGATTAATTTTTAAAATTATCCGTACGACGCTACCGATAGATAGAGCACCCGATTAAATAAAAAAACATACATTTATGAAAATTATAAAAATAACACGTAACTAAAAAAAGAAAAGAATATATCATATAAATATAAAAAATATCGTATTTATTATATAATAGTTAGTTTGTGTAAAAAAAATATCGATTCATTTTTTCAAATTTTAACACCTAATTAAATAAAAAAAGAACATAAATCGATAAAAAAAAGTAAAGAAAAAAAACTATATGTAGTGTATCAGTTAGGGGATTAAAATTTTAGAGATCAAAATAAAATAAACCTAAAAATTTTAAAAAATTAAATAAAAAACTAAATTTATAGGGAAAAAAAAGGCAAAGGAGGAAAAACATGTATAGTGAAACTAGAAAGAAAAAAAAACCCTTTGCTTGTAAAAAGTTGAAGAAAGGCCGACAGAGAAGAGAAAAAAAATTTAACAGTAAAGTGTTTTAGAGTAAAAAAAAATCCAAAAAATATTATTTATTAAATAGTGAAAAAAAACAATAAATATATAGTAAATGTGACTTTTGTTTTAGAGTATTTGTAATATGAAAAAAATATACATCAAATGATTGCCACCAAAAATAGATTGTACGCCACATTGCCGCCTCGTAAAAAAAAATCTTTAGTATAAGTTAAATCAAATGATTTTCAATAGGAGCAAATCTCCCTTTGTCTTTATACCGATAAACAAATCGCAATTAATGGCACAATTATTTTCTCTGTCCTTCAATGATTTTGTAGGAATACATTATCAAAATGGCATTTATTTTTTGCCTATAGAACAAATACGTTCAAGTCACGTTAAAAATCATTTAAATTCATAAAATAGAATGTCATTGGTTTAGCTTTTTTATTTAAGAAGATATCTTCAGTTTCAAGATTTTTTTTGAAGAATTTATTAAACTTTTTCAAAATATATCAGGTTGATAAATAGCGGACTTAAAAAGTCTATTTTTAAAATGGTCTGAAAAAAAAAAAAAACAAAGAATTCCAGTTGGAAAAGAAAAAGCGCATTGAAGTCACATCGTAATTAATTCCATGTAATCGAGCCAAGCAAGACAAATCAGCAAGTGGAAAAAGAAAAATTATATAACAATCCTCCAATTTCTAACCCTATTCAATTAAGGTGTTCAAGTTATTAAAAAAAAACTTAAAGCCTCGTAACAGATTATCTATTTTTAATTTTATATTTTCATATTTTATTTTTTGTATTTTTTTGATATTGGATAAATTTTTTTAACATTCAAAAACATTAAAGAAAAAAAAAACAATGCCATATCGAATAGATACAAAATAATATAAAAATATAAAATTTCTAAAGACTATTTACGTTTTAAGTTTAGGCACTTGCGATGAAAGTTACGGAAATGAAAGCACTATCTGGTCCCACAAATCACCAAATCAAAAGCATTTACCCAATCAAACCGTGTCTGATTCACACTGTTCCAAAATCACAGTTGGTGCCGGCACCAAATGGCACCCAATGTTGTTGTCTCCTTGTGCCCAATCAATCTGGCATGATTAAAACAAAGAATAGATTGACCGGGACCAAATTTCCTTCCCCATGAAATTCATATAAAACCCCTACAATTTAAGTGGCTCATAATAAAAACTTCACGCGAAAAAAAAACGTTGTCTTCTTGTCATGAATCTGGCATTTCGGTGCGCCCCGACAGTGTTACCGGGACGAAGTCTGGCATGATTAGCATTAACCGGCTAGAAAGGTTACAGATTGACACACAAATTCCATGATGCAATTTAACGGATCCGTCATTTTCAATCTGTTTTTATATTCTAATAATCTAATTTTTAGTTAAAATTTTAAATTAATTTATTATAAATTAAGTATATGATATGCGATTTAATTAACTTTTTTTGTTATTTAATAAAAATAATCTATTTTTATTAATATAAAAATTAATTTGTGAAAATTAGTTGAAAATCCTAATTAAAATGATAGATTAGAAACTATTTCAAAATATAAAAACAAATTAGACATGATTTTTTATTTTAAGAATATATAAGAAAATTGATTTATTATATTAGGTAAAGACATGTGAAAATATTAACCTTAATATTATTTCAAAGTTGGATCTCTAGTGATAAGCAAATTCAATTTTTAAATTAATTTATTAAAAAAATTCTGTAAATATATCAATTTAAATAGAGATGGCTCGTCTAAAACCTAGTTTATAATGAAATTAATCTTGAATTAAAAGCTGACCTGAGAAGATATCATGGCAAACCTAACAATGAATAAATTACA
The DNA here is from genome assembly GCA_963924115.1 of Dovyalis caffra. Lineage (NCBI taxonomy): Eukaryota > Viridiplantae > Streptophyta > Magnoliopsida > Malpighiales > Salicaceae > Dovyalis > Dovyalis caffra. The sequence continues at coordinate 49,558 of CAWUPB010000128.1, forward strand.
AGTCAGATGGTGACGGGTTTGCTATTCTCAAACGATATAATGTAAGAAATATGGCCTGATGTTATGGCCCATATTTTATGTAAGCTCATATTAAGTTGGTTTCGGGTTTTCTTAATTTAATAGTATGTTAAATCTGTACCGTTAATTTAGTACTTGATGGACGTACAAGATTTAATATTAACAGGTATATAAACTAGTCCTCTCTCTATCCTAAAGGAGTATGCGAGAAAAAACATAAAAATACGAACGTACGTATTTTGGCTATCCATCAAGCCACCTGCTACGGAAAAGGGGGTCAAGGCAGAGAAACTAATTTATAAAGTTCGTGATTGTTGAAAGCTCTCTCTACATCATGATGAATTCCGCTCAAGGTAAGTAATTTATTCGCTTTACTCATGTGATTATTATTTTATTCAAGATCCTGAATGGGCATGAATGATTTATGTCTTGATCATTGCATAGAATGATTTATGTTTTGATCTTTAAGCAAGAAAGTTAGTTTTACATGTGGTATCGAGCCTGGTTTTGGATAGATAATAATCCTTAGATTATTGATTTGATGATTAAATAAATAAAAAAAAGGGATTAAGCTACTGCCACTGCCAACAATTGGCAACAGCAAATCATTAACAGTAATATCACACTGTCAATGTTTAAAAAAAAAATCAGTCGCGCCTTGCGCGATTAGCCGCTCGCGCAAGAGGCCTGCGCAGTAAGGCCACACGGTCGCGCACTGCGCGATTGGCTTTGCGCACAACAGCAGGCCATGCAGCAAGCCTTGAACACAGCAAGCGCGACTGGCCGCTCGCACAAAAGGCCTGCGCACAGCAGCAGGCCATACAGCCAGCCAAAGAGAAAATATATATATGTGTGTGTGTATGTATGAATTATGTATGCATTTTTTCTTTATATATATATATAT
>CAWUPB010000130.1:1887500-1957063 GCA_963924115.1 Dovyalis caffra
GCAATTTGATACGAAATAGTTTCAAACCATTTGATTTATGATATGAGATGTGTTTTTTGATATGCATGTGTTTTGAGAAGTAAACATTGCACTTTGACATGGATTTGAGAACATTGTCTATAGTCCGTTTCCCTCCCTTAGTATATCATATAACGTTTACTCATTGAATCGTTAATTGCTCACCTCTTATTATTTTAATTTTCTAGGATATTGAGGGATTGCTCATTGCTTTCTTTTGGTTACTTGATCCGAAGTCGACACTTCGATCGTGTGACTCACTTTAATTGTAATTCTTTAGAACCTATATTTGTTTAAAATTATAATCTTAGATACTCTACGAGTACAATTATAGGTAGTGTATTAGGAGTTGATTATGAATATTGAATTTGGACATTGAAATGAGAATAACATTGAATTATGCATTGTATTAAGGTTGTAAAAGAAATGTTTATTAAGCTATGATAAGGTTGATTGGAATAATGATTTGAGTGATATTGATTTAAGGACCATAGAATAAATCCAATCATAATTTAAGATTTAGTTTAGTATCCAAGGCTTGCTTAGGTCGAAGTGGGCCTCACGGTCCCCTCGAGTCCTCGCGTCGATCATGGCTCACTCTCGAGGTCGTTATACTATAATAGACAATAAAACTCATTTTCTTGTTTTATTTCGCTAAACCCATTAATTGCACCATATGCTTTCATAAATTTGTGAAATAAGCTCTTGTATTTTTAATTCAATCAATTGAATACATGTATTTTAATTTAGTCAATTGAACATGATTTTGTAAAATGAATAATTTTTATATGTTAATTTTGAATAAAAATAATAATATAACCATATAGATTGGGACCTAAATGCGGTTTTTATATACATGTATATTATGTTTTTATTTGTTATAATGTATAAAAATTATTAATTTTTAAATCATACTTAATTGATTGAAATTGGAAATACACGTGTTCAACTCACCAAATTAAAAATATATGGACTTATTTAATGGATTTTATGAAATACATGGTATAAATAGTGGGTTCAACCTTTTATTTCTTCATTATTTATTTATTTATTTATTATTTTTTTGCAAGAAAGATGTAGAATTGTCATATAATAAATATATGATACCAAATGTATATTTTCAATTTCTAACTATAGAGTTAAATAGATTGCTGCAAATTTGTTAGTGATTATTATTTTTAAGAGATATAATTATAAACAGATCACACATATGCATGGAACAAACTTATATATACCCTAACTACTAACTATTTTATATCTATAGTTTCTATTTCAATGTAAAACAAAATTTATTTATATGTTTAAAAATCAAATAAACTAAATTAATTACAAATTATCAAGTTTTATTTATAACTACTCATATTTTAAAACCAAACGATTTAATTTAATATATTCTAAAAATTTTACTTATAAATAATTCAAAATAATCTATTAGAGAATATAAAATATATTATAAAATAGTTGAATAATAAACATTCAAAACACATGCCAAAAATCTAGTATATATTAATTACCTAAAGAATTTATGTTATTATTATAAAATAAAATAAAGGTATGTTAATTAACTTAATATTAAGATGAGGTAGGATCGAGCAAAATTCGGTTTAATCGAAAAACCGAACCGAACCAAACCGATCTATCCATTTTAGTTTGGTTTGGTTTTTGAAAAATTTAGTCTTGTTTAATTGAAAACCAACATATATATATATATATATATATATATAAAATTTAAAAACCTTGACAACATCACATAAGTCGCACGATCGCGGACACTTATCCCTAACCTTAACCAAGCGAGCCTCCGCACACCCCACTTCCTTACCACCCCATCTTCAACTTCAACTCTTCAAGCATCCCTCCATCGGCGTCAGCACAACCGTTGCCCTTAACTCGTCTTTGTCCCCCTTCTCCTAGGCTTCTATTACTCTTCCTCCTTTCCTCCTCGCCACCCACCACCCGCCTCTATGTCCTCCTCCTCTTACTACTCGACCTAATCTTTCTTTAGCCGCAACAGCTTATTTCGTTACCCAACTCTCCCACTATTTGGTCCGTTCTAGTTTCTACATTTCACAATTGGTTTTTTCTTTTTTTCAATTTTAAAGTTGAAATGTCAATTGAATTTATGTAAAATATCATCATTAATTATTAAAACATTTACATCTTGCATACATATTGATTTTGACCAGCTATAAAGCTTCAATATTCCATGGGATCAATTGATTTGTACTCTTGTTACGCTTTCTTCATCTTCTTGCACAAAGATTTATTCCCGATTTGCTCATTCTTGAATTGCCTTTGATTGCTTGCAATCTCTTCGATGTCGATCATAAAGGTCTCTTGCTTATTTTGTCCAAGAAAAACTTTCCTTCTCAAATCTGAATTCTATCCAACTATGTCAAATTACAAAAGTGTTGGAGCAAAACCAACGAAATCGTTTTGAAACTTTCTTAAAATTAATGTACGTAAAAGAAGTTGCAAGTGATTTTGATGGTACCTACATTAACATGGTCAATAACGTAGTGTTGGTTCTTGAGATTCTCGGGTTGTTGATAGATTAGGTACGAGTGGTCATTAAGAGACAAACAAAGGTTTGTCACTTACAAAAAATAAGGAAATAATGAATAAAAAGTGAAATTGGACAATCCTTTTCTTTTTTATTTATCATTTTGTTCATTTTGATTCTCTATTCCCTTTAAATTTAATGATTTACAAAATCACTTAGACATAGAATCAATTCTTTTACTATCCATGCATTGTACATTATTAGTTTAAAATTAATGATTGTTAGGTTGAGTTAGTATTTTAAATCTATAATTCTTTATGTAGAAGTCGAGATTAATGTTGAAATTATGAGTTAAAGCAATCCACAATCAAGTATAACTAAAAAAACAAAAACACTCTAAGATGGTATAAGAAAGAAGAGAAAACCAATTAAGCCACATATGTCATGGATGGAAATTTTGAAGAAGTGATATAGAAGAATTTTTCGGTAACCATTAGCAATAGGTTATAAAAATTTATCTGCTCCTCTTTTCCAATTATGTTCCTGTCTCTCCATACATTTAAGCCATAATCCTAACATTTTATCCACAATGAGCACACCTTTAGTGTTGTTGCAGCCAACAAGTGAAACAGGTAAGATCGGCAATGACCCAGACTCACAAGCTTAAAATTAAAAAGCCTCGTGGAGAGGCCCAAAACCAAAAAAAATAAAAATAAATAAATAAATAAATTTCGAGTTAAACTGAAAAAAATCAAAAATTGAAACAAAAAAATTGAATTTAAATTTGATTTGGCTTCGATTTTTGTTTTTTGTAATTTAATTAATCAAAAATCGAGCTGATATCATAAAAGCTAAATTAAAAAACTATTTGCTCACCCCTAAAATGAGGTCATTCAAGTGAAAAAAGAAAAAGAAAAAAGAACTAAATATATTTGCCTGTCAAAATTCTCCTCGTTTTAGTAAGGAAATAAATTCCTAGCTGTGAGCAATGCAATGCTCCAAGACAAGTGAGATTTCTGAAGATCTGAGATTTTTTGGTTACCAAATGCAATCATATTTAGCATTTCAAATTTTCTAAGGTAACGTGAATGTCTTCACACCAAATGGTTCAATAAATTTTCTTTCATTTTGGCTTGACAACCTTGGATTTGGATCAAATTCCAGATCAATCCGAACTAAATTTTTTCCTAAATATAAGTAATATTTTTTTTTTGAAATGTAAAAAAAAAAAAAACTTTAAAAATGGTTTTAATTTTAATTTTATTATTATTATTTTTTTTGCATTTTATTTATTGAAAGTTTGGTCAAAAAATATACCTATGATCTTAAAAACTGATTAAGAAAACAGATTAAAAGCTTAAATATTATTTAATGACATAACAAATATAATTAAAAATATAAAAACAGATTAAAAATCGAAAATATTATATAATAACATATTAAACTATTTATCCAAAATTAATATAAAACATACCATAATTATTTTAAAAAAATCGAGATCCAAAATCTATTTCTTGCGACTATCTTGATCATTCTTGAATAAACTTAAAAATTTGATAGGCAACTACTTCCAAATTCAAATAATCTCTCCACGTGTTCACATTTATGCAAATCCAAAGCGTTACACATACAGTTCATAGTTTTATCGGATCCCGAATCCTTTCTAGTCAACCTTAATTAAGTCCTTTCTTAATTTATGCCAAGAAAAAACAAAACAAAACCTAAGAGAAAACAAACAGTCCTAGATCACAACACACTGGACTCCAATGGCTTCGTCTGCCACTCTCCCTCAAGATCCAGCTACAAACCCAAATGCTCCCTCACAAAACCCTAACATCACAAACCCAGATCAAATTCAACAAGCATTACCTGATGATGATACCCAATTCTCCAAATCCCTAACCCTAGAAATCCCAAACCCTGACCCTCAAGAAGATGACCCAACAAACCAAAACCAAGACGACTTCGAAGACCTCACCACGTTCTCTTCCACCACAACCATCAACTCCGCCTCCCGTCGTGTTGGCGGTGGTAGGAAAGGCAGGAAGGCTAACCTAAAACGACGCGTCCAGGTTAAAAAGTCAGAGAAAAAGCTTGAAACTTTAAGCCAAACACTAAACCCAATCCCCTTTGTACCCAGCAAAACCCTTGACTTTGCTTCGCATGAAACCCTTTTAAAAAAATTGGGTTTGTGGGATTTTGTGCATTTGCAATTTGATACTAATCTTCGTGCTGATTTGCTTGCGCAATTGATTGCTGGTTATAATCCTGCGACGCGGGGTAGTTATGTTAATGAAGTTAAGATTATGGTCAACCGTGCTGATTTAGGGCGTGCTTTGAAGTTACCGGTGAAGAAAGATAAGGGTAGTTTAGGAGATGGTGCATCTGAGGTTAAGGAGAGTGCGGAGTCAATTGGATTTATAGAGGAGTTGGTGTCAAATTGGATATTTTTGCATGAGGATACTTGGATGATGCCCCCAGATATATTGAACTGGATTAAATTGATTAAAGAAGGGAACTTTGAGAAGTTGGATTGGGCTGGAATGGTTTGGTATATGGTGGAAAAAGAGTTGAATGCAGAGCCTAGTTTAGGGAATTGTTACTATGCCTCGCATTTACAGTGTCTGATAAAATGCCAGAGAGAGGAGTTGTTGAAGGAGGGGAGCGTTAAAGTGGAGATTGATGTTAAGGATGATGATGAGGAGGGTGTGAAGATGGAGGAGGGTGCGAAGACAGAGGAGGGTGTGAAGGAGGGGAGCGTTAAAGTGGAGATTGATGTTAAGGATGATGATGAGGAGGGTGTGAAGATGGAGGAGGGTGCGAAGACAGAGGAGGGTGAGAAGAGGGAAGAGGCTGCGAAAACGGAGGAGGTTGAGAAGAGGGAGGAGGCTGCGAAAACAGTGGAGGGTGCCAAGATGGAGGAGGGTGTGAAGATGGAGGAGGGTGCCAAGATGGAGGAGGGTGTAAAGACGGGTGAGGTGTTTAGGGATGAATCATCTGTCTTAGAAGAGCATACAATTGAGTTGAGTCTTGGAGGGATGGATAATGCAGGGAAGAAAGAGGGGGAGAAAGAAGGAAAGGAGAATGTGGGTGATGAGGATGTGATGGATTTTGAGGAGAGGAAAGAGGAAGAAGATCAGGGTCAGTGGGGAAAGATCAGTATGGATGGTCATTTTCTGCAGCCATGTAGTCTTAGTCAAGTTGGGGGAATGGAATGTGAGGAAGAGAGGGAACAGCAGGATGAGGTGGAGGGAGAGGAAGAGGGTAAGGGAGGACAGGAAAGAGAAGAAGAGGAGGAGGAGGAGGAGGAGGAGGAGCCAGAGGAGGTGGAGGATGAGGAGGAGGAGGAGGAGGAGGAGGAAGGTGATGATGTGGGTTTTGATATCTCAGCCAAAGGGAATATTTTGGAGGGTGTAAGCTCCGAGAATCTTCTTGAGGTGATGGAAGCAGCTCAAGTTCCTTTTAGTTCAGGGGTCCAAATTCATGATAATGTATCTTCTGGGGAGTTTCATGTTTCTAGGGTTCATACAGACACAATTCCTGGTGGTTCTTCACTTTTTGGTAATGTTGGTGGGAGCAAGAGGGTGATTGAGCATCTTGAGAGTGATATACCTCATCACTCACTTAATGGTGGTAATAAGAGGATGAGGAGTGATGGGCATTGGGAGGCAAAACCGTATTCGGACTTTGATATGTTTGAGGAGGAGATGCAGCGTATGATGGGAAAAGCCAGGGTGATGATGGAGGAAAAGGAGCAGTCATGTCAGCAAATGAGTATGCACCAACAGATGTTGTTTACTGAGTTGCAGCAGCGCGATAACTTCATTCAGCAATTGCAGAAGGCCAAGATGGAAGAGCAGCGGAAGAGCCAGTTGGAGGTTTATAGACTTGAACGTGAACTGTATATGATGGGAAGTCTCGTAGAGGGCTATAGGAAGGCCCTGAAGGAGACGCACAAGGCCTTTGTTGAGTACAGAGCAAAATGCCAACTACCTGAAGAACCGATTTACAAGGATACTGGGTCTGGAGGTCTTGTTTTGAGTACCATGGAATTGGAGAAGCAGCGCTTGAAGCAAGAGGAAGAAGAAAGGCTAAAGCAAGAGGAAGAAGAAAGGCTAAACCGTCTATTGCTTGAGAAGTTGGTTAAAGAATTTGAAGTAGAGTGCATTGATAAATTTCAAGGATATGAGAATACTGTTAAGTTGCTGAGTGACAAGTTGCTGGTTGTTGGGGAGAAATTCAATCTCCTGAAGGAGATGTCTGGAAAGCGAAAGGTGTCAGAATGTGTTGCCACTGAGGACTGCATTCCAGTTAAAGAATCTGCTCCAACTGAAGAATGTGTTTCAGCTGAAGGATCTATTCCAAATGAAGCATGTGTGTCAGCTGAAGGATCTGTTCCACTTGTAGATCATGCTTCTGCTGAAGAATGTGTTCCAATGGAAGAATGTGTTCCAACGGAAGAATGTGTTCCAACAGATGGATGAATTGCTCTCTAAAGCCTGTAGAGCTTCTTTTGTGTAAGTTAGCTGATGCAGCTTTTAACGTATGGTAATCTAATAGATGTTATGAAAGATTTCTATGAAGTACATTTTGGAATTGAAGCTTCACGTCACCCAGGTCGCTGACTTTTTCTTTTTAACTTCAAATGTGGTATGCGTTTGAGTAATGCGGTGTGGTGATGCCACAACTATTTCTGCTCGTTTGCTTTATCATTGATATTAAAATATTTCATCCTCTGGTGAATGATTATTGATTAGGAGAAAAAACACACAATTGGTTAACTCTCTGTGACGCAATAGGTGGCCTGATGTATGAAAATGTTTTGGATAATTTTGCCCTCCAAAACATGTCTCTTCTGGTTTATTCCCCAAGTCCACGTCACCATCTTGTTTTCGTCATTGTCTTGATCTATGCTTTTGGGCCTTCGCTTCAGTTGTTTAGTTTTGTTATCCATACAGGTGTTGTGATCTTTTTATGAATAGTTTTTTATTAGAGCATAGCTTTTGGGGTTTAGAGCTTAGAAATATAGTAACAAATAGAATGGCCGGGAGTTGTGAAGCTTTTCAGTTATGCTTACCGATCATTGTGTGGAAATTAGCTCACAAGTGCATCTAAAATAGTTTCTTATATCTTTTTTTTTTTTTTTTTTTTCACTAGCTTCTTATCTCTTTCGAGATAGTTACTAGTGATCATGAAAATCTCTTCTCCTTTTATATATGCTGTATAGTAAATCCTCTACATACCGATGTTGTTCTACCATCTGCAGATCTCTGTTATAGTAATATTTCTGTGTCAGCGAGCATAATTGTGATCATGTTTACCTCGAGCAATGACTGTACTGTTGGGGTGGATGCTCGCTACAGGTTGCTCGCAAATGGGCAAAGCTACATGTCAAAGCATTCTGAAACTATCTACCTTAAGTATTATCACGATGGTCTTGTTTCCTGCATTTGCTGTTTCTGGACGAATGTGTTTGTCATTGCAAAGGCATCATCTCTGTGGCGTTTGTAACATCTGTCATTGCAGAAGCCCTGTAATTCATTGATTTTTTTTTTCACTATGCTGTCACAGACCGATCAAAAAGGGGCAAAAAGAGAGTCAAAACTGAAAAATGCTTTGGCCAGGTGTTTCTCTTCATCATCTGTTCTCATTTGCAAGGAGGAAAACAGTCAGGCATTGGAAGTTCATAAATTTTATGGCTTTTCTTTGATTGATTCTCAAACTGATTGTAAGATTGTTAGTTGAGTAGTACATGTTAAAAATCCTTGGTTTTGGTTCCTCCACTGCAAGCAAACATGCCATTGAAGATTATTGGGATTTTTTAAGTCCTACAATCCTATAGATTTTATTTGTGATCTCATTTGAATTGCAAGCAATCCATTTTGGAACTGATCTGGGGTAATATAAATCTGAAGGGAAGGGATTTACGTGGGATGTTTTTTCTTTTTCTTCGTTAGGAACGAGAAACCAACGCTAAAAAGAAATTTTAATGCGTTGTGATTTTTTCACTTTGCCTGCTATGCTAAAACTTAACATTATTTCACCAAAATTTGCTCACTTATTAGGAAAAATGCTTACCAAAATTTACTTCTGATTTGTTATGTTCTATTCTAAGATAGGATATTCTCATGGCGGGATAACCTTATCCCTAGTGGTCATGCTATCCTATCTAGGAATAAGATAATTTCACTACCAGAGTCAAATCGGTCCTTACCTCTTCTGTCCATTTATTTTTAGAAACGAAATAAAGTACAAAATACAAAACTATTAACAACCCAACAAAAAGCCATCACGAGGGGGTGGGGGGAGGAAGGGAAAGAATAAAGCCCCAGGCAAAAATTCTTCAAAATCGAACACCAAAATATGGCCATTTTAGAAGTTCGAAAAGGAACAACGGAACTCACAAGAAGAATGGATGGTGGTGATGCATATTTTAGCAGAAGCAAGGAACCGTCTTTGCTTTTTGCTTATGGGGTCTGGTCTTCTGTTGGGTGTCGAGAGTGAAACTTGAGATGCAAAGTCACTTCAAATGCATGAACTTTCCAGGTTTTGCAAACATTGAGGTACTCTAAAGAATTGGATTAATGGTTGCTGCAAATTTTTTTTTTTTTTTTTTGCTTAAATTCTTCACTTCACATTTGATTTCATCCTTCCATTAATAGCTTCACATAATTGCAACACCTGTCACTTTATTTTTTTCTGTTTTAATTCTGTTTCTCTATTTTTTTTCTTAATCTTGTTTTTTTTATAATCAAATTTAAATAAATGAATTTTAAAAAATCTGAAAAAAATAAAAATATATTGGACAATTTTTTTCTGAAAATTGAAATTAAAACTAAAAAAAAATTATTTAAAATATCTTTTGTAGGTTTAGATTTATTTTTATAATTATAGATAAATTTAAAGCATAAAAAGAAATATTTATAGAATATAAGTTACCATAAATTAACAAAGAAACGGATGGCACTATCAGATCTTAGTACAAATTATAGAAAATTATAATTTTGCTTATAAAGTTTGCATAAGTGTAATTGAATCCGATCCTTGGTTATTTTTTCATGTACACCCTCGATTTCTTACAATTGAATCCCTTACTACCAGCAATTGTAAATTATCTCAAAATTAATTTCTTTGATTCAAGTTTTCACTAATAGACTACAGGATGGATAGATGATCGGTAAAAGTGGTAGCAAAAATTCTGCGATTTCTGATTCAAATTCAAAACATTCTGATCACACCTGGACGAAGGATTTGATGAAAGTTTTAGCACAGAAAAAAGATGCTAATTTGCATTTGAAATCAAGGTGCGAAGAGCTTGAGACTTGCAGAAAAGAATTCTGAAGACAGTGCAGAGGCAGGAGAAGTTTCTTACTGGGCGTGCAGAAATGAAGAAAACACAGGAGGGAGTTCTTACTGGGCGTGCAGAAATGCAGAAACTGCTGGAGCTTATCCAAAAGCAAGATAAATCAAACATAAGCCAAAAGATTCACAATAAGGTTCCAGAACTGATGAAATTCAATGTTGTAGTCCCGAACTTGTTTCTGATAGCTTGTTACCATAAGCCATAGCCGGTTTCTTGCTAATTAAACATAAGATTATGGTGAAAATGCAGAAAAATTAGATTTTCCATTCAAATTTTTAATTCCTCTAGCTCCTCTTTCTTTGCTTATTTATTTCTCACTTTCTTTTTTCCTGAGAAAATAGAGTTGAAGGTCAGGAAGAGTAAAACCAACTTCTACGCATAGCTTCAAGGAGCAGTTCCAATCTTTTATTACATAATAGTGCCAGATGACTCTCAAGCATGATGAGCCTGAACAATGTTACCTCATCAACTTTTCACTAGCAAGGTTTGCAAGAAAACAATAACACCTCCAAATATAAACACACCACCAACTCCTAGAAGTTGTTCTACCTTAATTTTTCTTACATAATATGATACAATAGAAAAAGCACAGTAGATTGAAAAGATCGTTTGCTAATATGGATAACAGAACATAGAAGGGCCTGGATTCTAGACTGAAACATTTGAAGGTTGTACACACGGATACTATCAGAGAAGATGGCAAAATATGTAGCACAAAAGAAGTCACAATTTCCAGACCCAATTAACCAAGTGACATGACAGAGTTCACCATCAAACTTCTAATACATTCATAGTAGCTTATTTATTAATTCGCAAAACAAAAGCACACACTAGATAGCAAACACCCTAATACATATTAACTAAAATAAACAAGAAAAGCATCGGAAGCACCATAATCTGTTAAGCCCTAATAACCACCAGTTGCAATTTCGTCCATGATATTTGCCAGGACCTCTTTAGACTCTTTCAACAACTTGATACTTGTTCTCAGCTTCTCACGCTTGTTAGCCACAGATGGGGGTTCCTCCAACATTTTTTCTATTGCACCACCACCACCGGTGCCTAACAACTCATTAACAATGACCTTGTCCATCTCCTTGTTCACCAAGTTTCGGATGCTGTGCTGCAGATGCAGAGCCATGTTGTCAACCAACCTCATCAAGACAATCTTCCAGTAAGCAAGCACCCTCATCTTCAAGTCAAAAGCTTGAGGCAGAACATGCTTATAATTCCAAAGACCTTCAGCTAAAACCTCTGTAGAGCCGTCAATCACCACCTCGGAAGTAGAATATTTCGAGACGTTATCAATGACTGTATGCTGCTGTGCCATGAGCTGGTTCCATTGCTTCGTATATTCTGGATTACAAGTGTAATCGGTTTCCTTCTCCATCTGGACAATCTCTCTTACCCAACCAATGGACTGCTCTTTCATTTTAGACATAAGTTTATGGCCTGCTCTTCTGGTAGATAACTGAAGTTGGAGATAGCTCTCCGAGTGATGATTCAAAACAGAAATGACCACGCCTTCAATGTAAGTCCATACTTTTTCAACAAACCCACTCGGTACCTTTGATATTCCCTCAACCTTCTGCTGCAGGATGGCAAGGAAGGCAGTGTGAGCTAGGAAATTGGGAAGTTCAATCCCTTTTGTATCCTCCAAGACCTCAATCTCATCCATCAAGAAGTTCTTTTTACAGCCACTTTTAGAGCCATCGCGAAGTTCAGTTGAGTATTGATCGAGCATTTCAACCAATCTAGCAGTGCAGTGCATATTTTTGTCATCTGCGTACTCATCATATTCCCCTCTTATAAGGATTTTCCTCAAAGACTCCTTGGAAGATCCAATAATGGACATGAAAGCTTCCATGGCCTCAGCAACTGACGACAACCTCTTAGGCATCCTATTCAGCTCTGCAGCACTTGCTTTCAACTTCTCGTGAATCTTTCTGATAATATCAGGCAAACACTTGGCTATAATATTAGCCTGAATTTGCACCAGTTTTTGAGCCAAAACTGGAATACCCACTGTAGATTTATCAATCCTTGACAAAAGTGGATGTGTTGCAAACAGTGCAGCTTCTTCCTTCCTTGCATCCTCAAAAGACCCATCACCAACACGATTTCTAACACACACATAACCAAGGCCTATATTCACATCATTTCTAGTGACCTTCTCAAGTAATCCTTCAGGTTCTTTATCAACCTTTGTAACCACACCAAGAGTCCTCTCACCATTCTTGTCGACTTTCTGTGACATCATTATGGATTCACATGTGGAAAAATCAGCAGTTGCAGATAAAACATTGAGGATCACACTCTCATCAGGAGTTATATACTTCATTATAATATCTGCTATCTGCTCATAGATATTTGCAGGTTGGCCATAAACAGGAACTCTAGTGATTCCAGGGAGATCAACAAGTGTAAGATCAGGAACACCATTCTTTTTCACCACGAGAGTTAGTTCAGCCTTAGATATGCCCTTACCATCGCCTGCAATCTCATCAGTGGCAAGATTTATAGCATCAGCGATATGGGCTTCATCAGTAGGCACTGTCTTGTCATTGTACTGCAAGAAAATCTCTGGTACAAGAGAAGGGTGGTGTTTGAGCCTCATAATGAGAGGAACTCTAGTGCAAATGCCGACACCACGAGGAAGATTGATACCGGCTAGCGATTCAAGAACGCTAGATTTGCCTGAAGATTGATCGCCAACAACAACGATGGTAGGGAGTTGTATGCCTTCTTTCATGACCTGAAGTTGCCTCAGCCGGTCCACTGCATCAAGAAGAGGTCTGATACGACTGTTGTAAGATGACACAATTGGTACATAATCATGAAGAACAGCATCATGAACTTCTTCTGCATTAACTGAAACATGCGAGTCAGCTTCACATTCATCAAATCCTTCGCTTGTTGCAGAAGGCTTACGTTCTGCTCCCATTGCCTCTAGAAAAGATCAGACAGAATTGTAGAGATTAAATTCTTGAATGTAAAGAGTTAGGAGATTTGGGTTCTTGGAAAGCATATGGAAGAGAAGATGAATTTATAGCGGGTTTCATGAGTAATTGGTCCCTCTAGTTTTGCAAAACGAATTCAATACTCCTACATATTTTAAAAAGTAATTATTTAATTTTATTATTATTATTCATCATAATTAATTTAATATTATTTTATTTAAAACTTTTTTTCCCTAAATCTTTCAATATTTTTACTTATTTTTTTATCTATTAAAAAAGATTAAGTTATAAATAGATTTAAAAATATAAAAATTAATTAATTAATTATTGAAAATTAAGGACTATTTAATTCCTTTTAAAAGCCTAGATGGACAAATTTATCGTTAACTCATGGTTTCATTTAACTGAAAAATTAAGATAATTGCAAACCTCAAATTAGTCTTTCAATCACAAAAGGAATATAATGTAGTCCTCAAACTATTAATTTTATAAATTAGGTCTCCAAAAGGACGTCCTCCAGATGGCCTCGTACTTTCATTTTAAGTAGAAAGATTAATGAATAGGGACGCATGAATTCAATTGAGGAATGTCTAATACCTTGAAGACTGAATTGAAAAGAATTACAGTTTGGAGACCTAGTTGAGAATTGGTGCATGGTTGAAGAACAAATTGACTTGAGTCTTCCATTAGACTGGTGTCGCACTTTCACGTCTTGGAAGTGGTGAAAGGCTACTACTAGGAAGCAACTATGCCTTACATGAATAGTCCAATTACTTCCAGGAGAAGGGGTTGGATTCTTTCGGCTTAAAGTAGATGGAATAACTGTATCACCTAGTACGATAGTCATAAAGAACCAGGGAATTTAAAAATCAGTCAATCGTGCATAAACTTAGAGAGTAAGTTAACAATAGCTTCGATGAGAAGTTGTATGATAAATAGCTCTGGAATTATTGTTTAAAAATTTAATATAGAATTTTCTTTACTTGTAATCTATTTTTTGAGGTCTATAATTTTTATTAGATTTTCAAATTTTTTTTAAAATTCTGATGTCACATAGAGGGTTTAAGGATAAAAATTATCTTTATTTTATTATAATTTAGTAATATTAGGTTTTTATTCTTAATTTATGTAATTTAAACTCTAAAATATTGATTTTTAAACAAATCTTATCTAAATTGTATTTTTTTTGATTATTTTTATTTTGTTTAGCCGTTAATTTTTTTCTACTTTTATTTTTGTTCAGCTGTTAATTTTTTTTAAACATTAAAAATATATTTTTTCTATTTTTTAAAAGAGATTCTTTCTATTTAAAATTTTTATATATAAGATTTTTTATAATCAATCAAATTGTTATTTGTATATAGTTTTTTAATTATAAATAAGAATGTTTATGTAGTAAAGCAATCAACTTCAATAACTAATAAAATACAAATATCTATTGGTTGAATTTGATCAATTAAAATGATCATATAATTAGTTTTAACTAAAGCTTTTCTTTTGTCATGCCAATAAATTTATTTTTATGATTTTCAATTATTAAATTTTAAATATAGCCATATTTATTTAATATTTTTTTTTATCTTCACATATTTTATAGGATTTTGTATTCTCACAATTTATTTAAATATATAATATGCATTTAAAATTGTTAGAATTAGAAAATTATTTTTTTAAGAACTTTCTAAATATATTTTATTTTTATTTTTTAAAGATAGGTTCAAAAAGTGAAAGTTTTTATTTCAAACAGAACCAAGAAAAAGTTGACTGATAAATTTAATGAACTTATTTATTTATAGGTAAATTGATGAAAAAAAAATCTTGAAAAATAAAGAAAAAAATATTTTTAATGTTTAACAAAAATTAAAAGTAGAAAAAAATAGCTTTCAACTGGATTGATCGTTACAAATAATGAAAAAAACAATACGATTAGAATAAAATTTTTCCAAAAATTGATATCTTAGGATTCAAATTACACAAATTAATAATAAAGGCTTGAAAATGTCAAATTGTTATAGAATGAGAGTAATTTTCGCCATTAAACCTCATATAAAGTTAAATAGTTGAGATTGTGTTTCATCAAAAAGACTTAATTCTTGTGATGAGTCACTTTTTTTTTTAATTTTTATATATTATTCATTTTTTGTTTAATTATTTAATATGAAATATGATTTCACACTCTCCTTTATTAGGAGTTCATTTTTTAAGGGTATGTCAAGTGTCTAATTCTCTGAAAAAATGAGCTGCAAGTGAGGGAGATAGAGATAGCAACGAGACAAGTACAAAGTAGACACCTATTTTATCCAACCCAATAGATACTCATCAAAAATATCTAACGGGTATTGAAGTAGGTAAAGAAAAAAATACATACTAATTATTAAGGTTTCGGGATATAGGTACTCACTCCTTATTCTATTAATATCTACTAATTTATTTTATTTCTTAACATGTAGGGATATAATTACATAAAATTTATAAACTAAGGACTAAAATATTTTTTTCAAAAACCAAGAGGATGAAAATACTTATGAATAAACGACCAAAATGCAAAAACAACAACAATAATAATAATTAATTTAAGGATAATTTTTTTTAAAAAAAATACAAGACTAAAATGAAATATTTTGAAGATTTATTTTTAGGAAATACTAAATAGGTAGTGAATGAACAAATAAACTCATGTAAGCCATGTAAAGATTTATAAAGTGATTTTTTTGGTAATTGATAATGGGTAAGGTATCTTTTTTTTTTTTTTTTTTTTTATGAGTAGTGTAAAAAATTGAATTACTAGGCTAGGTATCCGCCATTGTCATCTTTGGAATAAGAGTGTTAGAGAATATATTTCATATTGAATAGTTAAACAAACAATAAATAATATATAAAATTAAGAATGAACCACCCACCATAAGACATAACTCTTTTGAATGAATTTCAATCTTAATTGTTTAATTTAATATGGTATTAGAGTTTTAAAAAAGCCCTATGTTTAATTAAAAATCTTGAAGCCCAAAGCACTTGATAGACCTCAAAAAATGATTTGTAAGTGAGAAATAGTATTGAAAAAAATATATCATACCAAATAGTTAAACAAAAAAATAAATAATATATAAAGTTAAAAAAGAGTTATCTATCATAAAATTAAGTTTTTTAATCCAATTCAATCTCAATTATCAAACTCTACACTAAAAAACTTCATTAGCAACAAATAATATCCTTATATTTGTATTTCGTTAAATTAGGCCCCTTTAAAACGTTTGTTTATTACTCTTAATTTGCAGCCTTATGCCTCTTATTTTATTTTGTTTTTGCCCTTTCATGTTCCACACATTGTTACCCATTCATCTAACTAATTTGGGACCACCACTGACTGGCGAAGCTAGATTTTTTTTTCCTTAACAAAATCAAATTTTGGAAAGTAGATGGAAGGGAAAAATGTTATAGCGGGTTTCGTCAGTAGCTGGTCCCTCTAATTGTTCAAAACGAATTAAATAATCCTTTTATTTTAAAAATTAATTATTTACTTTTTTAACCCACATTGATCATGATTAATTTAATATTATATGGCTAGAAAAAATTATTTTCTTCTATCAATCTTTCTGTATTTTTTTCCTATTTATTAAAACAATAAAGAATGATGAGGATTAAGTTACAACTAGATGTAAAAATATAAAAACTAATTAATTAGTTATTAAAAATAAAGGACTATTTAATTTATTTTAAAAAACTAAAGTAACTGATTTATAATTTACTCAGGGTTTCGTTTAACTGGAAAAAATAAGATAATTGCAAACCTCATATTAGTCTTGCAATCATAAACTGAATGTCATGTAGTACTCAAAACTATAAATTGTATCAATTAGGTCCCTAAAAGTATCGTCCTCCAGGTTTTTTCATTTTAAATAGAAAGATTAATGAATATGGACACAGTAATTCAATTGTGGAATGTCTAATGCTTTAAAGACTGAATTGATAAGATTTATAGTTTGGAGACCTAGTTGACAATCGGTGCATAGTCGAGGAACAAATTGACTTGAGATTTCCATTAGATTGGCACCTCAACTTCCAATTACTTCGAACTTCAAGGACGGTTGGGTTGCAATTTTTTGATTGGTTTGGCAATCGAAGGACCAGATTGGAATCTTTTAGAAGAGATGTGGCTAAAGTAGATGGAATAACTGTACCAACTAAAGAGAAGCAAATAAAACGAGTACACTAGTGAGAGAGAGCCAGGGAATCTAAACATCAACCAATCGTGCCTTAACTTAGTGAGCAAGTTGAAAAATCGGATTGAAAAATGAAAAGAAGCATGCCTGACAAACATCCGGAGGCAAACAATAGGGCCCCCAAATTTTTGAAAAGTGGAATATCATGCTTATATTTATAATTCATTACATTAGGCCCCTCTAAAACTTTTGCTTATTTGCAGCCATTCATTTAACTAATTTGGGATCACCACCGTGTGCAGTGGCCAAGCTTTTGTTTTTTTTTTTTTAAGAGGGACAATTTTTTCAATGAAAAGTATATTAGAATACAATTAAAGGTATCTTAAAATCAGTTTGAGAATAAGATAAAGTTATTTTTTATTGAAGTATATTAGAATTTAAAAAAAGTTTTTTTAATTTTTTTTGATATTTTCGATATTAATATCAGTATCTTAAAATCATTTGAAAATATTTAAAAAATTATCAAATTGATATTTTTTTCATGTCAAAAGCACTTTGAAAATCATTTTAAAGCATAATATAAATGCATTACCAAAAAAAGTCTTTCTAATTTCACCAAATTACTTATTCAGAGCAGTCCACGCCTTGTTTCTGATGGACTTAATAGCCCCATACGTCCAATGACAACATACGCCAAGAGTTCAACATCCATATTAATATCGTCATTATATGTGATTTAAATATTTACAAGACGAAAATATATAATTTACGGTAGAAAATAATTCTAATCGTATATTTATAAAATTAATAGATATTTATAATATTTTTTAATTTAATAGTTTCTAAAATACAATGAAAAAAAAAAGTCTGAGAATATAATTTCTAGTGAAAGGAGGCAAAAGATTAAAAAAAATTATATGCTGGAAATATTTTAGCTCTTTTCAAATATTAGGTTTTGAACAAGAACAGTTGTAAATTAGGTATAAAATCAATGTAATAATTGTTTTTTTTTTTTTTTTGTTTTTTTGTTTTTGCACATTGTTGTTATTTAAAATTAAGTATGAGTTAAAGTAATGTTTTGCAAATTTACTTTTAATTTATCGTCATATATTTTAAAACCCATACCAAGAGTGTGTCATGTGGAACCGTGGGACATTGTATTGATAAATTCAAAGCAATTAACTCTCATTTGAACTACAACTTGTATTTTTTTATACATAATTATCTATTAATAAAAACAAGTTCAAAAATACAAATATGAAGCATCTCTTTATAATTTTGTGAAGAAATTTAGTAATTATTTTTTATTCTAATTAACGATGAAAAATGGAAAATTTTAAGACTCTAACTGGTAATAAATAAATTAAGTAAAAAAAAATAGTATACAATTCGAAAATTATTATTCTTAACATCTTAATTTTAGGATCACAAATGTAAGGTTATTTCTACCATTCAACAATTAAAAAACTAATTAATTTATTAAACATAAATATATGAGTTGTTATCTAAATAATTAATTCTTTGAAACTTAGTTATTGACTTTGTTGAACTACAAATGATCTAGGAGTACCTTTGTTTTTGTTTTTTAATTTTGGTTTGTGATAGAATTGTCTTAAAATTTTGATTAAATCGCAAATTAAAGAGGACAATTAGAAGGGGGTTAAATGGTTTTCCTTAAGGGGGCAAAATTTTTTTTTTAGAGACCTTCATTCTATCTTAAGTAAAAAAATAATTTCCTCTCTCTCTTTCTCTCTCTATATATATATTCTAAAATCTAAAAACGTATTATATATATATATATATATATATATATATATATTTCATAATCGCCAACTTGTATGGAAAATCGAAAAAAAAAATAATTGATTTTTTCATAATTTTTACACACAATTCAATAATAAAAAAACTAAAATAAATTTCCGAAAAAAAAAGCAAAAAAGAAAAAAAAAGGCAATGAATGCTTGGTCATCTAGGGACCAAAATTATGTTTTAGAAATATCGAGAACTAAAATAAAACACGATGTCAAATTTATAAATGTCTAAAAAAGGTTAAAAAAAAATACCATTATATGGTAAAAATAAATAGTGCACATGAGTTTGGGTGAGTAGTGCATATGGATGAATGGTTTTGTGAATAGTAACCCATTCCAAATATTTTAGTTTCTTTATAATATTTTTGTATATTATGTTTTAATAAAGCAAATTATATATATATTACAAAAGTCGATCAATATATTAAGAAAGACAGCCATCAAGAGAATGGCTTAAAGATGAGTTCGGAAAAAAAAAAAAAGAAAATAATAAACATCTTGTTAAAAAAAGACATTAAACTTAAATGATAAAACCATTAAAATTGGACTAGCTAATCTAATAATTCAAATCGGGGGTTCTTATGAATTTGTCAATTTTTTAATTCCATCATAACTATGCAGCAGATCAGTTCTATCAAAATTATTATTGATATATCTAGTCCAATATACAATTTTATAAAAATTCACGTGAGGATACCATTTTAATCAAAGTGGTGCAATTAAAGATTTGATTATTCTACACTAACTAGATAGTCTAATGACTGGAATAAGGAACAAGAAGCTAGATTTTTTTTTCCTTGAACATGAATACTCTATTGTAGATCATCCATAAAACTTGGGACAACCAAAGAACAATTTCGTCAATATAAGATTTTAGACCGCATTCATCAAGTCTCACAGCAATGAAGAAAGAGGTGAGATACAATGTAACGCCTCGAGCCCCGAAAGAAAGATTGAAGTACTACGACAGCATCGAATATTCGTGAAGCACCGGACACAACTGCAGCACATGCGCCCAACAGGGGCTAGGTGCGCTACGACCATGTCTTGCACTCACCTAATGTGTGACGAGGATCTATGACTAAAAACCATGTGTGGGACGTGCAATGTATAGTGGAAGACAATTGATTTGAAAGCCTACTTAAAAACTCATTTTGTATCCGGAACTTTTTCGTCAACACAAAGACTTACATCATGTCTCGTAAAGCCTACTTTAATAAGATTGCATCAAAGAAATAAAAAATAATTAATATAAAAATTTGTATAAAAATTATGCCGATGAGAATATTAACTTTTTAAAAATATGTATATTTTATTTATACATATTTATTTAAAAATAATCAATAATATTAGTATAAAAAATTATATTTGAATTGTTTTGTGATTCTTCTAAGATATTATTTCCTAATAAAACCAATTATCTTAATTATATATATATATATACACCGTGACTATATTCAATAGATCGAGTGTCCAGCGTAAATAAAAAAATACTTAAAAAAACTTAAATTATAAGGATTATATTGAAGTTAATAAACCGTAATAAAAATCACTACAAAATTGATTTTGATAAAGTTTGATTATATGAAGAATTAGCAAATGAAAAAGGTAAATTTTATTTTTAATTGATTATTTATTTTAAATAAATTATTAAAAAATTCATACATAGAGAAAAATAAATTATATTTACTAACAAATAAAATTACATAAAAATAATAAAAAATTAATTTGAAGAATTTTCTTAAGAAATGAGAAATTAAATAGATTAATTTTAAATAATAAGAGTAATATAATTCGACATATACATATATATATATATATATATATATATATATATATATATATATATATATATATATATATATATATTCTAAAATCTAAAAATGTATCATATTTATTTCATAATCACCAAATTGTATGAAAAATTAAAAAAAAATAACAATTGATTTTTTTCATAATTTTCACACAATTAAATGATATTAAAAAAAAACTAAAATAAATTTCTAGAAAAAAAGCAAAAAAAAAAAAAAAAAAAAAGGCAATGAGTGCTTGGTCATCCGGGGACAAAAATTATGATTTAGAAATATCGGGAACTAAAATGAAACATGACGTCAAATTTGTATATGAAGGTCTAAACAAAGTTAAAAAAAAAAGGCACTATATACTAAAAATAAATAGTGCACATGAGTCCGAGTGAATAAGGCACATGGATGAATAGTTTCATGAATAGTAACCCATTTCAAATATTTTAGTTTCTTTATAATATTTTTGTATATTATTTTTTGAGAAAGCAATATATATATATATATATATATATATATATATCCATCAAGAGAATGGGTAAAATATGAGTTCGGAGTACAAAGAAAATTAAGAAAATACTAAACATCCTATCGAAAAATAAATTAAACTTAAATGATACAACCATTAAAATTGGACTAGCTAATCTAATAATTCAAATTGGGGGTTCTTGATGAATTTGTCAATTTTTTAATTCCATCGAACTACGCAAGTAGATCGGTTCTATAATAAATAAAATTATCATTAATATATCTAGTCCAATATATAATTTTATGAAAATTCAATGTGAGGATACCATTCTAATCAAAATGGTGCAATTAAAGATTTGATTATTCCGCACTAACCGGATAGACTAATGACCGGAATAGAGAACAAGAAGCTAGATTTTTTTTTTGCATGCACCCTTGAACATGAATACTCTATTATAGATCATCCATAAAACTTGAGACAACCCAAGAATAATGTCACCAACATATAATTTTAGACAACACCCGTTAGGTCTCACGATAATGAAGAAAGAGGTGATACAATGTAACGCCTCAAGCCTCGAAAGGGAGTTTGGAGTACTATGATAGCGTCAAACATTCATGAAGCGCTAGATGTAATTATAACGCATATGGCTAGCAGGGGCTAGTTGCGCTACGGTTATGTCTTGTACTCGTTGAAAGTAGGATGAGGCCCTATCACTTAAAACCATGTGTGGGACATGCAATGTACAACGAAAGACATTTGATTTAAAAGCCTACTTAAAAACTTATTTCATATCCGAAACTTTTTTGTCCATGTTAAAAATTGCATCGTGTCTTATAAATTTCATCGACACAAAAATACACCTAAGTAGTCATCATCCAGGGCGACCTAAATCTATCACGTATCGTGACGACCTACTATCTTGTGACTTTGTAGGAAAAAAAATAAGATTTTAGCCACATGAACACGTTACATGGGATACCAAAATGTTAAAGACAACATAAAAATAAAAGGACACATGCTTTGGGCAAAATATTTTCATTTTATTCACAACCAACTTGTACATACATCTTTTTGGCTATAAGGCTATTTATATTCAACATTTACAAGCAAAATATGCTATAACATATAAATATGAGCTAGACACAACTTATGAGCTAAAAGTCTAGATGAAAGTACATCTTTCGACAAACTCTAAAAGCATCCAAGTAACACCATCTTCACGAAAGTTGTTAGTGTAGGTGCCCGGAATTTAACCTTGTTTGGATGGTTTAACTTATTATAATATTGTATTCTTTATTTTATCAATAAAAGAAGTCTTTCTATTAATTCTTGTCATTTATATTTTGATAGAATTAGATAAAAGTTCATATGATATGCATTGCATTAATGATTGATAAAAAAATATGAGATAAATATTAAAGCACTTAAATAATATCATTAAATGTCTTAAGTCCTAACATTGTTAAGAATAAATATTAACTATATGTGGTAAGACTTATGAGTACTATGCTCATATCATAAGATAACGAGTAGGAAATCTCACACTTATTGGTATGGTGATGCCAAAATAAGTACTTAGGTGATTATTAGAAAAAATATAATTGGACTTGACTCATCATGATAATCTATTTGGTTTAGTTTATGAAAATCTAATATGAGATTGATACAATCTGGTCACTTGACTTGACGTCATCACAAATATCTTATTAGAGGATTTATGTACTTTGAAATTCATTTCAATGGGCTTAGTTAAGAGCTACACGTGGATGATTTATTGGGTGCACTAGGAATCTAATGGTGATAGGTGGATGACTAAGATAGGACATGTTATTCGTTATATGCTAAAAGAGTTATCATATTTTACTTCGATAAATGTCTACCTAAGAATCTATGGTTACAATAGGAGTATACCAATAAAGCATAGTTGGTTTATTCTAGAGCTAAGATATTTGAAAATCGAAGAAAACTTATGTGATCGTAAAGGAATAGACTATAAACCAAGTTCGAGATTACACTCGTGATAAATTGACATGAGGATTAAATTATATGACAACCATGCTCATGAAAGGTAATTGTAGATTAATTAATCCTCCTAAAGAATTGGATAGTCATGGCGTCTTACTAGAGGCCAATCTTAGTTTATGTATCAAGAGATAAAAGAGGCGTCTTTTATTTTTGATACATTGTCAACATATTTAAGAGCCTATTGAGTCACATACATAAGTTTAAGCATTCACATAATAAAAAAAGAAGCAAAGATTTTGGAAAAGGTTTCAAGTTTTGAAATTTTTATATTTTGAAAAAAGTTTTCAAAAATAGAAAGTTTCTGTTTTGGAAAAGTTTCCTAAAATGAAAATTTGTCTATTTTAGAAATCATTTTTCTAATTTGGAATTTCTAATTTAGAAGTAAGTTACTTACAAAGGAAATTAGTTTTCTAATTTAGGTTTAAGGGTAATTTAAGAAGTTGTTTCATAATTGGGCTTTCTAAAAATATCTGATCTAATTTATTTAGATAGTCAAAATTAATTCATAATTAATTTAGTCAAAAGATTTTAAGCCAATAGGCTTAATTTAAAAGTCCGTAAGATATTTTGATGGGAGGATAAACTTGAGCCTTATTGGATAAGGCCGAGGGTTTACAAAGATAAGATCAAACAAGTTCACCCACATTGTAACTCTTTGTCCTTGGAGGACAAGGATGCCGTCGCCTATATAAATAATAGGGAGAGAGGTGGCAAAGGAGGAAGATTACCACACATACACACATGGCAAAAAGAGAAAGAAAAAGAGAGAAAGTGTTTCTCTTTCAAAAGCTAGAGTTATCGCATCCCTTTTTAAAAAGTCAATAGTTGGTGTATAAAACTTGATTTGATTTCTAGAGAAAATTTAACTATACGGAAGGATTTAAGCTAACACTCTATGATTTTTGTGACTTCCTTTATGGATGTTTAACTGCATGGATTATCAATAGAGACGGGACACTTGGACGACTCTTTTTTTTTATAAAGGCTAAATCTGCACTATATGAGGTAATATTTTACTCATACTTTTAATTCATATATATATATGATTAGTTGATTCAATGGCTTGATCTTGAGAGCCTTAGATGAAGAAAATTTTTTATTTTATTTCGTACCTCCACAAGATGCATGATCCTTCAACAACCTCTTTGTAAGCATCGTAGCGGTCACTTACATCATAAGACATAAAGACATGAGCTAATGCTCGGTAAGTGCAATCATGTATGAGTTTATTAAAGCCTATTTTTGTGAAGAAATTCATTTTCCTCTTTCAAACATGCCCCGTTGAATGATTGATTTAGTCCTCTTTTAAAACCTCAATGAAAAACCTTGAAACTAGACAATGTCTAGTTGAGGACCAACCCTTAGGTATATATTATATCATTCCCCGTGGGTGGACTCTCTATGTTCATGCACATGACTTCTTTTTCTTGCCTAAAACATGAATCATAAAAATCAATGCCATGCCATGCCATGAACACATGCTTTCAATGCTTGTGTAATGAAATATTTTCAACAATGTTAAGATAACATAACTATGCTAATAGCCTCTACACATTAAGTCAATTCAAAACATATTATAATTCACCAAGCTAACATATTAAACATGTCTATTGTCACCTCTAGCTACTGAAATTTAAAATTAATTCAATGAAAACATAGTAGCCACAACATCAATATTTCAGTAATAGAATCTCAAGCCAAGCCAAGCAAATTTTGACAGAATGTTTAAGCAACTCAAGCCACTCATTTGGCTACAAAGGCATCTCAAGTTTAGTCTATATTTTTCTAGGGTTTACATGGAGATTTTAGGGTTAGTGATCAATTCTATGTCCTCATATATTAAGCTTTAACCCTTTTCCATTTAACACATAAATATAACAAAATCAAGCTCAACATGTCAAACAATACCTAAGCCTAGGTCTTATAGTGTCATTGAATGAGTTACACTTACTTGGTCTAGATATATGAGATAGAAAAAATCCTCAAAAGACTACAATAGAACCTCCTTGCACTTGGTCCAAACCTTAGCCAAAATTGATACTAACTCCCTTAGTTATAATAGCTCCCTTTTAAGAAAACTCTCCTTTTTCTCTTGTAAAATTTTTAAATTGTCAAAAGAATCCAACCATGATCTTACCCTTTCTTTATATAGATTAGCCATGTACTAGAAAAATGCTTAAAATTCTAGAGGATGACACTTCCTTAGCCAAGTCATGTATGCAAGACATAATAGTGACACCCGAACTTTTCACTCACCGAAGGAGAAGGTAAGTCCCTCTCAAATGTTCAATCTATATAATCAAGTTCCTTAAATCAAGCACAAATCATACTTATTATGTTCTTATGTGATTTTCATAATAAAGGAACTAATATATCAAGATGTATGGTTGGACATAAAATTTGTCAATGAAAAACTAATGTCACGACAAGTGGTATTTTTTATCGATGTAAATTGAAATGTTTGGACATAGTATTTTACATCAATGAAAAATGACATGTCTAGACATAGTCATTTTTTATAGCAATTTCACATACCATACAATATAGCGTGACATTTGGTAATAAAACGTATGTTAAAACATGAAACTCTTCAACAAGAGCGACAAATCTTGATGTAACAGTTTTGTTGACGAATAAAATTTGTCTTGACGTGGCATTTTTTACCGTAAAATTGACACGTCGAGACACTATTGTTTTTTGTAGCAAATTTGGTATGTCTTAACGCAACCGGTTTTTGACAACAATCATCCATCAAATATGAACATTCAATTAAGTAATTCAAGCACACATAAACGTTGATCGAAATTGACATGTAATGACATAACCGATTTTTGACAAGACAAACAAGCATGCCATGACGCGCCAATTCTCGATAGCCACACACATAGCAAAAATTTAAGCATTAACATCAAATAAATTAATTAGGCATCAAATAAATCACACACATATTTACATGCATATGCCATGTCCAAAGGTTTGGATTGTTACATACAATCTATTCAGTATCATTTCAAAAAGAGTAGAAGCTATATGAGAGCTCAACTAATCCATTGTGATGAAGAAAGTTTCTTGTTTGCAAATTGTCAAGGGTTCTCTCGTTGGCTTCAAGAAGGGCGCTTACTCAATGCGGAAATTCGGTGATCCTCCCTCGTCCAAAAAACAAGCACATTCTAATGCTCTCCAATGACTTTTGTGTCTTGTTTTGGGTCCGTAAATGTCGGAAAAAAAATTTTAGAATAAAATTTAACATTATTTCACCAAAATTTGCTCACTTATTAGGAAAAATGCTCACCGTAACTTGCACCCAAAAAAAAAAAAAAAAAAAAAAAAATCAGCTATCAAACTCGGAACACCCAAAACAAGAGTTGAATTTGAGTGGTTTGCATTTATACGTTACTTTTGATTTGTTATGTTCTATTCTAAGGTATGATATTCTCATGGCAGGATAACCTTATCCCTAGTGGTCATGCTATCCTATCTAGGAATAAGATAATTCCACTCCGAGAGTCAAATCCGTCGTTCCCTTTGTTGTCCAATTTTTTTTTTAGAAATTAAATAAAATACAAAATACAAAACAACTAACAACCCAACAAAAGCCATTGGGGGGGGGGGGCAATAAAACCGTAAGCAAAATTTCTTCAAAATCAAACACCAAAATATGGCCATTTTAAAAGTTCAAAAAGGAACAACGGAACTCGTAAGAAAGATGGATGGTGGTGATGCGTATTTTAGCGAAGCAAGGAACTGTCATTGCGTTTTTGCTTACGGGGTCTGATCTTGCTCTATTGTTGGGCATCAAGAGTGAAACTCGAGATGCAAAATCATTAATTTAATGATAAATTTAATCTTTATTTTATTATAATTTAATAATTTTATATTATTAGTATCAAATTGCATAATTTGAATATTAGACTATTAATTTTTAACCAAAATTGATTTAGTTTTTCTAATTGTTGCTATATATAACGGTTAATTGGATTGATCATTATTTTTAATGTCAAAACGACGTCGTTTTGACATTTAATCATTAATTAAGTGTTTTTTTTTAAGTATTTTTAACTTCTTAATCTTGATTTTGTTAAAAAAAAACTTTTTTAATAAAATGTTATAAACATTATAACATTTTTTTGTAAATTTTATAAAAAAAAAATTTATAAATTATATAAAATCACTAATCCTCTCCAAAATCACTAATCCTTCCCTCCTCCGCTCAACAAAGAAGGCTGTGCTGGATAAGGGGTGGGATTGCCTTGTTGTCTTCTTTATTGGGCCCCTTTACCACTCATGCTGTTTGGTCTGTGGCAGTTAGAATTCTAGTGAATTTGGATCTTTATTTTGCATCCACGTCGAATTAGAGGCAACCTGTAAATATTTCTATTTTTCTGGATTTTTTTTTCCCAAAGTATTGAGAAAAAGAGGAAGGGCGAGGAAAATAGAGTTGAAGGCCAGGAGGAGAAAAACTAGATTCTACGTACACATAGCTCGAAGAAGCAGTTCCAATCTTTTATTCTTGGGACAACAAACCATGCAACCTACAGAGGATGCAATAGTGCCAGATGACTCAAAGCATGACCCTAAACAATGTTATCCAATCTAAGGTTGCAAGAAAACGATAACACCTCCAAAAATAAACACAAAGCAACTAGAAATTGTTCTACCTTAATTTTTCTGACATGATACACTTTTGAAGGGAAAAAAATGCAATAGAGTAGAAACAAAAAACAAAGGCAACCTGGAAAGATTACAGAAGATTGAAAAGATCAAGTTGCTAATATGGATAACAAAACATAGAAGGGTCTCGATTCTAGACTGAAACATTTGAAGGTTATACACATAGATACTATCAGAGAAGATGGCAAAATATGTTGCACAAAAGAAGCCATGATTTCCAGACCCAATCAACCAGGTGACCTGACACAGTTCACCATCAAGCTTCTAATACATTCATAGTAGCTTATAGATTAATTAGCAAAACAAAAGCACACACTAGATAGCAAACACCCTAATACATATTAACTAAAATAAACAAGAAAAGCATCGGAAGCACCATAATCTGTTAAGCCCTAATCAGTAATCACCTCCAGTTGCAATTTCGTCCATGATATTTGCGAGGACCTCTTTAGACTCTCTCAACAACTTGATACTTGTTTTCAGCTTCTCACGCTTGTTAGCCACAGATGGGGATTCCTCTAACAGTTTTTCTATTGCACCACCACCACTGGTGCCCAACAACTCATTAACAATAACCTTTTCCATCTCCTTGTTCACCAAGTTTCGGATGCTGAGCTGCAGATGCAGAGCCATATAGTCAACCAACCTCATCAGGACAATCTTCCAGTAAGCAATCATCCTCATCTTCAAGTCAAAAGCTTGAGGCAGAACATGATTATAATCCCAAAGACCTTTAACTAAAACCGTTCTAGATTCATCAATCATCACCTCGGAAAATCCAAATTTCGACAAGTTGTCAATGACTGTATGCCGCTGTGCCATGAGCTTGTTCCATTCCTTCATATATTCTGGATTACAAGTGTAATCCGTTCCCTTCTCCATCTGGACAACCTCTGTTACCCAATCAATGGACTGCTCTTTCATTTTAGATACAAGTTTATGGCCTGCTTGTCTGGTATATAACTGAAGTTGGTGATAGCCCTCCGAGTGATGATTCAAAACGGAAATGACCACACCTTCAATGTAAGTCCATACTTTTTCAATAAACTCACTTGGTAGCTTTGATATTCCCTCAACCTTCCGCTGCAGGATGACAAGGAAGGCAGTGTGAGGTAGGAAATTGGGAAGTTCAATCCCTTTTGTTTCCTGCAAGACCTCAATCTCATCCATCATGAAGTTCTTTTTATTGCCACTTTCAGAGCCATCACAAAGTTCATTTGAGTATTGATTGAGCATTTCAACCAATCTAGCAGTGCAGTGCATACTTTTGTCATCTGGGTATTCATCATGTTCCCCTCTTATAAGGATTTTCCTCAAAGACTCCATGGAAGATCCAATAATGAACATGAAAGCTTCCATGGCCTCAAAGACTGACGACAACCTCTTAGGCATCCTATGCAGCTCTGTAACACTTGCTTTCAACTTCTCGTGAATCTTTCTGTCAATATCAGGCAAACACTTGGCTATAATATTAGCCTGAATTTGCACCAGTTTTTGAGCCAAAACTGGAATACCCACTGTAGATTTATCAATCTTTGACAAAAGTGGATGTGTTGCAAACAGTGCAGCTTCTTCCTTCCTTGCTTCCTCAAAAGACCCATCACCAATACGATTTCTAACACACACATAACCAAGGCCTATATTCACATCATTTCTAGTGACCTTCTCAAGTAACCCTTCAGGTTCTTTGTCAACCTTTGTAACCACACCAATAGTCCTCTCACCATTCTTGTCGACTTCCTGTGACATCATTATGGATTCACATGTGGAAAAATCAGCAGTTGCAGATAAAACATTGAGGATCACACTCTCATCAGGACGTATATACTTCATTATAATATCTGCTATCTGCTCATAGATATTTGCAGGTTGGCCATGAACAGGAACTCTAGTGATTCCAGGGAGATCAACAAGTGTAAGATCAGGAACATCGTTCTTTTTCACCACGAGAGTTAGTTCTGTGTTAGATATGCCCTTACCATCGCCTGCAATCTCATCAGTGGCAAGATTTATAGCATCAGCGATATGGGCTTCATCAGTAGGCACTGTCTTGTCATTGTACTGCAAGAAAATCTCTGGTACAAGAGAAGGGTGGTGTTTGAGCCTCATAATGAGAGGAACTCTAGTGCAAATGCCGACACCACGAGGAAGATTGATACCAGATAGTGATTCAAGAACGCTAGATTTGCCTGAAGATTGATCCCCAACAACAACAATGGATGGCAGTTGTATGCCTTCTTTCATGACCTGAAGTTGCCTCAGCCTGTCCACTGCATCAAGAAGAGGTCTGATACGAGTGTTGTAAGATGACACAATTGGTACATAATCATGATGAAAAACAGCATCATGAACTTCTTCTTCTACAATAACGACTGAAACATGCGAGTTAGCTTCACATTCATCAAATCCTTCGCTTGTTGCAGAAGGCTTTCGTCCTGCTCCCATTGCCTCTAGAAAAGATCAGACAGAATTGTAGAGATTAAATTCTTGAAGGGAAAGAGTTTGAAGATTTGTGTTCTTCGAAAGTCGATGGAAGAGAAGATGAATTTATAGCGGGTTTCATTTGTAATTGGTCCCTCTAGTTTTGCAAAACGAACTCAATACTCCTAAATGTAAAACTAATTATTTAATTTTTTTTATTATTATCCATCATAATTAATTTAATATTATTTTATTTAATTTTTTTCCCATAAATCTTTCAATATTTTCACTTATTTTTTTATTTATTAAAAAATATTAATTTATATATAGATTTAAAAATATCGAAATTAATTATTGAAAATTAAGGACTATTTAATTCCTTTTTAAAAACCGAGATGGAGTAATTTATAATTTACTCATGGTTTCATTTAACTGAAAAATTAAGATAATTGCAAACCTCAAATTGGTCTTTCAATCACAAACGGAATATAATGTAGTCCTTAAACTATTACTTTTATCAATTAGGTCCCCAAAAGAATGTCCTCCTGATGGTCTTTTATTTTCATTTTAAATAGAAAGATTAATGAATATGGACACAAATTCAATTTTCGAATGTCTAATACCTTGAAGACTGAATTGAAAAGGATTACAGTTTGGGGACCTAGTTGATAATTGGTGCACAGCTGAAGAACAAATTGAGTTGAGGTCATTCATTAAATAGGGGCACGTCATGGAAGTGGTGAAAGGCTGCATGAATAGTCCAGTTACTTCCAAGAGGAAGGACTGGATTCTTTCGGCAGGGATAGGCTGTGACTAAAGTAGATGGAATAAAGAAAAGTAAATTAAATTAGTACGATGGTCATAAAGAATCAAGGAATCTAAAAAAGTCAATGGTGCATAAACTTACAGAGCAAGTTAAAAATCGATTCCAAAAAAAGAAAAGAAAAGAAGAAGAAGAAGAAGAAGAAGCATCTGGGATTGTCATTATTCACTTACTGTATATATAGACCCATAGATACTGTGCTTTATGACTCAATTACTCGATACGATCTTTACATCTTGGCCGTCCTTCTACTAAGCTTTGTCTCTCCATCGTTCATTTAGCTATGCTGTTGCTTTTTGAATTTTTGTCCCAAAGATATGACAAGTAGTGTGTTTATAACCTTTATTTGTTTTGCCTAATTTCTCTTTTCCCATTATAAGGTTTTGTCCATTACCTTTCCGTCATTCCATGCTTTGTTCAAGCAAAGCTTAATTAAAGAAAGATAAAGAAACATAAATAACATAACAAAACCTCTTTATCCTTACTTTAACAATTAAATAAGAGCTACAAGATAAAACAAGGAACTAATAATCTAAAAAATAAAATATTATTTACACAAAGAACACATGAATTTTACATGAAAAAACTCTTCAATTTGAGAAGAAAAAAATCACAAATCGAAGTCCACAAAGACTTCCACTATCAACAATAATAGTTAATACAAAGTACTCCTTAAATTAAACTAGAGGAATATATCAGCTATAAGCATAAAAAGTTATGCACCATTGGCGAATATTATCAATAGATGATACACAAAGAAAGAAAAAAAACCAAATTCAGATTTTATCGGAAAATGGCACTCGTTGTGGACATTATATTTCACTCTTCACAACTCAAAGCCAAATCGGCACCATTCGGAATGTGCGTCTCTCTCTCTCAAATGTTCCTACCAAATTTAAGCTTAATCCAACCGTTAATGAACCCGAAAACTCAATTTTACCGTTACTAGTCTATGTTGAAACTTTTTTCCTCTTTTTCTCTAAAGTTATAGCTCTCTTTCCTAGTCTTTTCTTTTTCTCTCTCTCCTTGTTTTTTCTTCCCTAATCTAAGCCTAGAATTAAAGAGAACATAAGGTTTTTGAGAAATATCCAAATTACCTTTCAAGTGATTAAAACATCCTCCTCTATGTGGGCTCTAAGATTAGGCTCATATAGGCAAACCTTTAGACAATCCTTCAATTGAAAGGGAAACCTAACAAATATCCCTTTCATAACTACATGGAGGTATTCACCATTTTGGCGATTGAATGACTAGCCTCAAGTTTCTCCCTTCGTAATGTTTTTAGTCATCATATCGGAGCCATATGGATTTTCTCAAGTTTTAATAACTTGGAATTCAAAGTATCTCTAATCCATTGATATCAAACATCAATGTGTTTCGATCTAGCATGAAATGTAGAATTTTTATCAAGTTGGGTAGCACTCGACTATCACAAAATAACACATACCTATCTTACTTGAAACCGAGTTCCCGAACATATTTTTTCATTTATAACAACTTTTTATAAGCTTTCATTATCGTAATGATTTCTACCTTAGTAGTAGAAAGGGTAACACACTCATTACGATCTAGATTGCCAAGCCACATCTCCCCATTCAAAAGTAATCAAATATCCATATGTAAACTTACGAGAGTTAATGTCTCTTACCATATCCGAATTTGTATAGCCAATCAAGTCCGATTTTCTAGCACCATAAAATAACTTTAAATTGTTTATGCCTTTGAGATATTGCATTATCCATTTTCCTACATTCCAATACTCTTTTCTTGGATTTGCTAAAAATTTACTAAATACCCTAACAACATGAGCAATGTCAAGACTTATACTCACCATGGCATACGTCAAACTCCCTATAGTTGAAGCATATGTAACTTTCTCGTATCTCTTCCTTCTTCTCATTTATAGAAGGACTATATTGGATGTTTAGCTTAAAATGGGTTGCAAGAGGAGAGCTAATCACTTTAACTTTGTCCATCTTGAATCTCTAAAGTGTCTTCTCAATGTACTTTTTTTGAGATAAGTACAATCTTTTAGTTACTCTATCATGTTCAGTGTGTATGTTTAAAATTTGCTTTACTAGCCCTAATTCCTTCATGTCAAAGAACTTGTTCAATTGCTTCTTTAAGTCAGCTATCCTTAAAGCATTCCTATTAATAATTAAGATATCATCTATAAAGAGCAACAATATAATAAAGTCATCATAAAAAAATTTCTACACATAAACACATTGATCTAATCTAGTTATGTATAACCTTGCTTCCTCATAATTGAGTCAAACTTCTTATACCATTGCATAGGAGCTTGCTTCAAACCATAAAGATTTTTCTTTAATTACACATTATTTTTTCCTTGCCTTTCACTTGAAACCTTCTAGCTACTCCATGTAGATTTCTTCTTTTAAGTCACCATGTAAAAAGATTGTATTGACATCCATCTATTAAATTTCCAAGTTAAGATTCGGTGCTAGGTCGAGAATAACTCGAATAGATGACATCTTTACCATAAGAGAAAATATTTCTTCAAAATCAATACCTCTTTTCCGACCGAAACCCTTCACTACTAATGTTGCTTTGAATTGATGATGTAGTGTGTTCTTTATGCTTGATTCTAAACACCCACTTATTTTTTAAAGCTCTTCTACCCTTGGGTAGTCTTATCAATTCAAAGGTATTATTCTTATGTAAAGACTTCATCTCATTGTTTATGGTTTCAATCCATTTCTCTTTGTTCTCATACTCTATTGCTTTTTTATAGGATTTAGGTTCTCTACTATCGATCAATAACATATACTCATCGGTAGAGTATCTTGTGGAAGGTTTACTATCTCTATTAGATCGTCCGATTGAAGTTTCTAGTGAAATATGTTTATCTCCTATTTAACTATCCGATCCTAATCATCACTTGATGCATCATCATGAATCCGACTATTATCTTATAAGTCATTATCATTCTATGATCCTTGTTCGATCTATGAATCTTCTTGCATATCATGTTCAATTACCTCAACTATTAGTGTAGAATGAATTGGCTCAACTCGGTTCTATATCTACCGGATCATCATAAGACTCGATCCACTGTCCGTTATGCCTTCTTAATATCTTGTATGGTCCGATCCTCCGGAAATATAACATCATAACATCACAACATCCGATTATCTTATTTTCAACTCGGATCACACATCTTATAGCCAAACTCATCTTGACCATATACTAAGAAGATACACTGCTGTGTCTTCACATCAAGCTTAAATTTCTCATCTTTAGGAATATGCATCAATGCCTTGCACCTATAAAGTTGTAAGTGATCATAAGATGCATCTTTATCCGTCTAAACCTTATATAGAACATCAAATGAAAAAGGCACATAAAGTGAGAGATTTATTAAATAAAAAATACTATTTAATGTCTCATTTCAAAATGACTTAGGAAGTCACACATGTGAAAGTGGGCATCTAACTCTCTCAACTAGAGTCCTATTCATCCTTTCAACTAGCTTGTTCAACTTAGGTGTCTTTGGTAGAGTCTTTTGATGTTTAATGTCTTGAGTCCTACGAGTAGTCATCGAAAGGGCCCGAATATTCACCACTATTATCAATTCAAACACACTTAAGCTTTTTTCTTATTTATCTTTCTACCAAAGCTTGAAACTACTTAAAAACACCAAGAACTTGATCTTTTGATCTCAATGTATAAACTTAAACCTTCATTGAGTAATCATATATGAATGTCACAAAGTAATAGAAGCCACCTTTTGATATTATCTTTATAGGACCACATACATCTAAATGTATGAGCTCGAGAGGATTCTAAGGTGGACGACTCCTAAAGACAACTCTGTTATGTTTTCCAGCCAAACAATATGGACACTTCTTTAAGTGATTATCTTGCATCTCGGATAATAAATTTTTCTTTTTCAACACTTCCATGCCTTTTTTCAGTCATATGAGCCAATCTCTTATACCATAGTTTAGTAGTTTCCTTATTTCGACAATATTCGTATCATCATTTAATAATTTAGTATGCATGACATATAAAGAGGAACACTTCTCTCCTTTTACGACTAATATAGAACCCTTGGATAGCTTTCACATATCATTTTTAAATGTGTTGTAAAACCTTTTATCATCAAGTCTTTTAAATGAGATTAAATTCAAAGTGAAAATTAGGAACATGCTTTACATTCTTTATAACTAGTTTTACTTTAGTATGAGCATCTAAGCACACATCTCTAATACTAGCAACTTTGGATAAACCATTATTGCCAATCCTCACTGCCCTAAAATCACTAGGCGTTTATGAGCTAAAAAACTCATTGTGAGATGTAACATGTATCGAAGCTCCACCGTCAACTATCGTACTATACTCATCTAATGCTATGTTAACTTCATCGGTATCATATATAATCGGGAACTCATCGGTTACATTAACTCTATCTTTATGAGTATCTTTATCATTTTGTTTGGTTTTATTCTTCTTGTTATCTTTCTTTAATTTTCAGTAATATTTCTTGATGTGACCTATATCACTACGGTAATAACATTCCATGTTTATAAACTTACCCTTAGACTTGCTTTTGTTTCTAGTCTTACCTCCGCCTTTTGAACCCTTACTTTTACTCCTCCCCAATTCTGCTATAACTAGCACATCATATTAAAAAGAAGAATTTTGAGTCTTCTTTCTAATCTTTTCATTAAGAGGTTAGAATTATAGTGTGATGTATGGAATGTCTCCCAAGAATATGATAATAAGCCAAACAAATACAACCTAAAGACCTTATCATCAATTTTTATTTTCATGGCTTTCATTTATTGAATAATTTCTACATACTCATTAATGTCATTAGTTACATATTTTCTCCTTATACCGATAATTCATATAGTACTTAATCTAGTACGACTTATTATTCCTTAGCAAAGAGATTTCCAAATGTTTCTATAAAGTTTTAGCATTCACCTCTTCTACAACATGATTAAAAATATTATCATCAATGTACTAGTGAATAAAAGCATAAATTTATTCATTCTCAAATTTCTAATCTTCATCTATTTTTCTCACAAGCTTAGCCAAAACAAATACAAATAGATGCCAACTCTTTACATATAACAGATCTTTCATTTTTCTCTTTCACATTTGATAATTGGTTCCATTTAGACTTATCATTTTAATATTACTCTCTATATTGTTCAAGCAAAAAATAAGCAATCAAGCTTTGATACCACTTTGTTGGATAAAGCAACACAAATAATACAATAGAACCTCTTTACCCTTACTTGAATAATCAAATAAAGGCTATAAATAAATACCCAAAATAAAACAAGTAACTAATAATCTAAAAAATAGAATATCAATCACATAAATAATGCACACATTTTACATGAAAAACCTTTTAAATTTGAAAAGGAAAAACAACGAGGATCAAAGTGTACAAAGATTTTCACTATTAATAATAATAGATAATACAAAGAGTCAACTAGAGGAATACAATAGCCACACACACCATTGACAAACCTCATCAATAGATGATACATAAAGAAAAGAGAAGAAATTAAGTTCGATTTCACCAAAAAATAGCATTGTTGTGAGCATCATATCTCATTCTCCAAGATGCAAAACTAGATCTTCATCATTCAAAATGTGCATTTGTCTCTCTTGCACGTGCCCATCAAATTTGAGCTCGATCCAATGATTAACAAATCCATTTTATCATGGCTAGTCCGTACTGAAGCTTTCTTCCTTTTTCTCTCTAAAGTTACGACTCCCTCTCCTTTTTTTTTCTCTCTCCTTCTTCTTTCTTCTCTAATCCGATCCTAGAATTTAAGAAAAGAGAGTTTTTTTAAAGAAATACCCAAATTATCCTTCAAGTGATTAAAAAAAATCCTTTTTTCACATTAGCTTAAAGATTGAACTTATATAGGCAAACCTTTAGGCCATCCTCCAACTAAGAGGGAAACTCAACTCCAATGATATTATATTGTTTCAAGTAAATAAGCTACTAGAGTCCAAAATTTTTTTAATAATAATAAAATATCATGCATAATAAAAAATCACTCTAATGAAATAATAATGACGACGATAAAAAAAATGGTGTTATATATATATATATTGCTAGGGCATTTTTATGTTTTCATGTTATCATTCTCCATCTTCAAACTATTATGGCTTCTATGGTTCTCTCATTGGCTTTAAGAAGGGAGCTTACTAAATACGAAGCTCGGTAATCCTCTCTTGTTTTTTTTAAAAAACAACCACATTCTAATTCTCTCCAATGGCTTTGGTCTTTAAATATTAGGAATTTTTTTCTAAAATAAATAGAAAAATATAAATTACTATAAAAGATGTTGAATAAACTACTCATTATAAAATTTACATTTTTTGAATAGAACTCAAGTAAGTAAGGAAGAGTGTCGGATAAAATATCCCATACTAGATAAATATAAATTAATATAAAAAAATGTTGAATGAACTACTAATTCAATTGCAACTCGTATAACTTAATAGTAAAAAAAATGAGATCTTTGATGTTTGTGTTCTTTTCAATATTTTCAATGAGTGTTTTACTAGAGTTTAAGAATCCTACAAAGCTAAACCTTTTTGCATGATCACTACAAGCTTTGGATAATGAAACTATTTGCCATGTCTAGCTAATGGATAAGAATTTTGTTATAATCTTTAACTAATAATTTTTTAATTATATTATTAATGATTGCTTAATTAGTCTAATAGTAGTCATTCTTGTTAAAATTTGAAAGATTCTTTAAAGAATTCTTATTTAGATAATCACAATTTCTCCATAGGTGTACTTTTAGTGGGTTTACAAGTGCTTCAATTATAACAATTCTAAACTTCTAATTTTCATGCACATGAGATCTTCACCAATTATCTTTGAGTCTCTTAGTTATTATTAATATGGAAGAGCATAAATGTCAATAATAAAAAGCATGAAATTAAGGTGGAATACTATATCGATGGTTAAATATTAAGGGTCGATGAATAATCCCTTCCTCTTACCTTTGTTTTTTTTTTTTTTTTAATGTTTCTTGAATTCAATTTTCTAATTTTCATAGCACATGAATTTGTTTTTTTTTTTTTTTTTTTTTTTTTTTTTTTTTTTGTAAAACATTAGATGGTTTCTAGATAATATACGGTTTCTAATTCATTCAATTTAAGATTACACACACACACACACACACACACACACACACACACACACATATAGTTGGCCCCATATTTGGTCCTCATACTATTTTAATTTTTTTGATTGAAATCCTCTACTTTTTTTTCATTTTGATTAAAACTTTTTACTCTTATAAATTTATTGATTCAAACATTTTGATAACTTTTCATCCAACATCACATATGAAAACTAACGAGTAACCAATCAAGCGTGGACACATGGCTATGTGAGCCCTAAATGTTTTAGTTTTTCATCCAAAAATAAAAATACTAAAACTAAAAAGATTTTTATTACAAAAATGATAATTAGAATTAAAATATAAATGGAGAAGATACGTTTACCCCCTCCCATTATCCCAAAATCCATAAAAAATATTAGAACGTATTATTCTCTCTTTAAAAATTCTTTTTCTCTCCTTTTTGTTCTATAAAAAAATTGTCCTAATCTTCGAATAAAAAATGATTAAAAAAATCCCCTAATTTTTCTATCTTCTTTTTAGCATAGAGGATAGGAAGGAATTGGTAGTGGCTAGAAGTTGAATTCGAACTTGAGAGTTTGAATGTAAAAGGAGTCTAAATAGAGGTGGAATTAAAAGGCAAGGCAAGGAAAATTCAAATTCTAAGAAGACTCCAACAGGAAAAAGAATACAAGGGTCCGCATCCGTTGAAAAGAAATTATCAAGCCAAGGGAGAGTTGGTTCGGTTTCTCAAAGAAAGATGGAGCTAAGAGAAAGAGATGAAAATATTACTACCTCTTTTCCTAGAATCATAAATTTGTTGATGAGTTTCTGAATGATATTTGAATTAGGGATGGCTTTTTTGGAAATTTTTAGCCAAC
Source organism: Dovyalis caffra (assembly GCA_963924115.1). NCBI lineage: Eukaryota > Viridiplantae > Streptophyta > Magnoliopsida > Malpighiales > Salicaceae > Dovyalis > Dovyalis caffra. The sequence continues at coordinate 1,926,541 of CAWUPB010000130.1, forward strand.
ATTGCATTTACATATGGATTTAGCTTACTGTAAGTAAACCATAATTCAACATCTTTTATGTAAAAAAAACTCTAAGGAATTTAAAAGGTGAGATTGTAGATTGATTTTCTTGTATAATACGTTTTCATCATCTATATATTTATTAAGAATTGATAGTAATAATATCAATAATCTCCTGTAATCCAATCAAATATTGAATCTTGATCTCTTCAATGGATTAAGTAAATATGTAGTATTTTGATTCTTGACTTTCTTTTAGAGTGAATGAGAGATAATGGAATTCGAATATGGGTTGCTTTTGTTTTGTTATATCAATGGAGAAATTGAGTGTATAAGTTTGATTGTTACGGGGGTTTTAGTTATTATTGTGGAGTTAGTGGATGAGCTTGGTCCAAAAAAAAAAAAACCAAAAATTGGATAGGCCATTAATTCCACTAGTCGAGGTAGTCGGCATTTAGACTTGTTGATTGTGGGCGATGGACGATTTTGAGGAGCGTTGTTGATAGAGAGAATCAATGGTGGGTGTTCAATGGATTCTATTTTTGTATGTTTTTTTAACGAGTATTTTGGTTGAGAATGAAGAGAAAGAGACATGCCGAGAGAGAGAAAGAGTTTGTTAATTTGATTTCGTTGCTGATAATGGGGTGGGGATAGTTTTATCTTTTCTTATTTTAGTTTAATAAAAAAATTCTTTTGAATTTTATATTTTTTTATGAAATATATGATACATGGAGCCCATTATGCCACGTGTCTATTTGTTATTGGTTATCGTTAATTTTAATAAGCTACGTCGGATGAAAAGTTAATGAATGATCCGAATTAATAAATTTATAAGAGCAAATAGTTTCAATCAAGCTGAAAAAAAATAAAGAATCTCAATAAAAAAAATTCGAACAATATAAGGATCAAATGTAAGGTATATCCACTATATATATGTGTGTGTGTGTGTCATCCCGGATAGGCCTCATTGCTCTCTAGAGATTTGCCAAACTTAAATGGCTAATTTTTGGCACCAATACACGAAGGGAAATGCATATATATATATGTGTGTGTGTGTGTGTGTGTGTGTGTGTTTGTACACATAGGTGGTATTAGTCATCCCCGGATAGGCCTCATTGCTCTCTAGAGATTTGCCAAACTTAAATGGCTAATTTTTGGCACCAATATACGAAGGGAAATGCATATATATATATATATATATATATATATATATATATATATATATATATATATATATATAGTGAATGTCTTTCTTTCTTTTCTATCTTTGTATTTCATGTTTTTACATCATATTGATGTTTTCTATAGGCCTTTCATGTATAGGCTTATGGGCTCGATAAGTTAAAAGTCCAAGAAAAGGAGCGAGTTCGTTGCTCTTAAGTTGATCCAATATTAACGGGGTGTTATCCATCAAAATAAGAGGAAGATATCATCTTTCTAATAGGATATGGAGAGAAGGTTAAAGGAATTGATCAATTATTTAACCAAAGCCTTTTCTAAAGGGAAATGAGGGTAGCTATTGCAAGTAATTGGCATTAGCATAGTCATTAGAGGAGTCAATAAGGCCCTAGGATGGAGGATGCTAGCACCATAATTTTTATCTACCTATTTTTAAATTTATGAGTTAAAAGAAAAAAAAGAAAAGAAAAAAATTTATTTTAAAAAAATGATTTTTAGGTACAATTAAAGAAAATTAAAAGAATAGGTTTTGATTAATTTCAATTAAGGGGTGTAACTAAAATGCAAGCAAATAAAATTATTTCAAAATTGATAAATACAAAGAAACCAAGGACTAAAACTCATATTTTGCAAACCCTAATTTTCCTCTATAAATGCCCCAAACAAACATTCCCTTAAAAAAGGAGGAGGATTTGGCGGACTTGGATAGCCGAGCTCATTTACCCGTTAGACTAGTTTTAATTTTCTTCTCACAAATCAATTGATTTTTTTTTTTAAAATCAAACTCCCATAATGATTCAAAATTGTTCCCCATATTAAGGTAACCAAAACCTCTAAAAAATTTGACAAAAAAAAAAAACACTTGAAATCACTAGAAATCAAAAAGGAGAAGTCCAACCACCCCTTTTTCTTCTCTATAGGATTTGGTTAGTTTTCAACTAAATAGAGAGCTATCACCACAACGAAGGCTTCCTTAAGCCTTCAACAACCATTCCCTTTTTGCAATTATGGAAGAAAACACCTAAATCAATGACAATTGATCGATGACTCAATCCCAACGCTTTTAATACAATCCAACCAAATGTTTCATCTTTGACAAATTAGACCTCCTAATCACCATAAAAATACTTCCCATGGTCTTTTAAGTTGATTGATTTTCTTTTCTTACCTCACTATTCGTTGGAAACATGGTCGAGGAAGAAGGAGAAAATGATAACTGTCAATCGGTTTTGATCTCCTTACTTTCACAATCGTGAGTGACAACTCCTCCATCGAACGATTGAAGAGACTCGATCGACCCTTCCTTGACTTATTATGCAACTAAAGGTGGTCGAATGATGGTCGTGGCTGGTGGCGATAGCAGCTAGGGTTTTGAGGGCATTTAGGTAATTTTTTAGAGGCATTTTGGTTGTTTCACATCTAACTAGGGGTTTTTTTTATTTAAAAATATCATCCGTAATGCTTTAATGGGTACTCGATCTTCTCTTCCAGTCGATCGAATAATTAGTTTTCATGGGTTGAAGAAAATGGAACTAGCCCCAAATAGGATTTTGGAAAAATTCAATACTTTTTAACAAGCTGTTTGGGGTAAATTTTGAAAGTATTTATACTAAAATGATGTGAATGATATGTCTTAATGAAAAAAAATATAAAAAAAGTTTTATTTGGTTGTGTTTAAGATTAAAAGTGTGATTAGATACACCGTTGTGTATCGAAATCGAAAGAGTCGGATACCTCAAATATTTTGAGGAGAAATGAGGTTGGTGATTAATACTCTACGATGGAGTTGGAAGGACTAGAATTGAAATTTTTTTTAATAATGTATCCATGATAAATGCTCGGTTTTGATATTCATATTCGAATATGATTTATGTGTTTGTGTTGAATGATGTGATTGATCTTAATATTGAATGTGATGTGTCGAATACATGATATTCATGACCAATATATGATTATCTAATTATTCTATTTGCTAAAACAAAATTGATGGTGGCTCTTCACTTACATGATCAAAGTTGCCTATGGCTTTCAAATCTTTTTATTCAATAATTTTTATTATGAGCTTAAGTCACAAGAGACCCACCAGTTCTATTTCAAATGATTTATGTTATGGGCTTGAGTTATAAGAGACATGCTATTTCTATTTCAAATGATTTCTGTTATGGGCTTGAGTTATAAGAGACTTGTCATTTCCATTTCAATGATTTCGTTATGGGTTCAAGTTATAAGATACTTGCCATTTTTTTTTCAAATAATTTATTTTATGAGCTTGAGTCATAAGAGACTCACCATTTCTATTTAAATGATTTATGGTATGGGTTTGAGTCATAAAAGACTCATAATTTCCATTTTAAATAATTTTTATTATAGACTTGAGTCATAAGAGACTTGTCATTTCCATTTTAAATGATTTTTGTTATGGACTTGAGTCATAAGAGACTCGAATTGATTCATAATATACTCATCATTTTTATTTCAAATGATTTCGTTATGGGCTTGATCCACAAGAAACTCACCATTTCCGTTTCAATGATTTCTATTATGGGTTTGAGTCATAAAAGACTCATCATTTTCTTTTTAAATGATTTATGTTATGGGTTCGAGGAAAAAAAGACTCGGTATTTCTATTTTAATGATTTACGTTATGAGCTTGAGTCACAAAAGACTCTTTATTTCCATTTTAAATGATTCATGTTATGGGTTTGAGTCACAAGAGATTCATCATTTCTATTTCAAATTATTTTTATTATGGTTTTGAATCATAAAAGACTTGCCATTTTCATTTCAAATGATCTCTGTTATAGGCTTGAGTCACAAAAGACTAATCATTTCTATTTCAAATGATTTTTGTTATGGGCTTAAGTCACAAGAGATTTCTCACTTTTATTTTGATAGAACATCTTTTTTATAGGCTATAGGTTTAAGGGGCTCGCCATTTTCTTTTCAAATGATTTTTTTTATGGGTTTGAGTCATAAGAGACTCATCGCTTTTATTCTGTTAGAGCATTCGTATTATGGGCTACGGTGGTAAGGGGACTTGCCTTTTTCATTTCAATGATTTCATTTATGGATTGTAGTCATAAATGACTCACCATTTTCTTTTTAAATGATTTTTTTTTATGGAATGTAGTCACAAGAGACTTGTCATTTTTTCATTTAAAAGATTTTCCTTTTTTTTTTGTTATTGGTGGCATCCCACTTGTGTGAATGGAGTCATTGATGACCTTTCATTTCTTTACTTGTATGAATCAAAATTGTCAAGTGACTTCCTATTTACATAGACAAAGTTACTGATAGTTTATTAACTATATCAATATGGGCTTGTAATCCTAAGAGACTCAACTTTTTCAAATACAAGTTTATAAGCGCTAGAATTTTAGCCAATATTTTAATTCTTATCCATGCTTTCTTTTTGAGTATGGGAATTAGACTTGGACCATCATGAACTTTGAATTACTCTATTATTCTATCTCGATAAAATAAATTTATTTAAATGGACATAAAAACCTAATATAATAAAATCAAACTTTTATTTTCACATACAAACAATGCGATCTACCTCAAATAGGATGGATAGTGGTGATGTTATATCTTTTTTATACATAATCGATCTTTTACCCAAATATGTACACGGACTAGTTTATTTAGGGTTTCCTAGTTCTCTTCTATTAACTAAGTGGCGACTCCCTGTTTTGGTGCTTCTTTCATAGGCCCACATTGGCGTAATAACAACTCTAATAGGACATGTCATGCCAAGGTCAAGCTTTGAATGTTCGTGTGAATGAGTCCTTGGTCATATGTTATGTTTTTATGCCTATTTATTCTTGAGTGAATATTTTCTTTTAATTACTTGTTTGTTTATTACGTGTTTGTTTGCATATATGCTATGATATTATTTGTATTTTATCTTCTTTTGTAGCCTTTTAACTATTGTTTCTTAGTTTTTATTTTGAGAGTGGATATAGATTCATGCCCCACATATAACACGACATCCGTATATTTAAATTATATACATTTTGTCTTAAGATCTAGAGAGTTAGTAGTGGTACTTTGTGGGTTTCAACCTAGGTAAATACTCATAAAATCTTAAGTCTTCTTTCTAGCTACCATTGGTGATGGGTAATCGATGGTTTCTATGATTGCTAATATCATCGTAGAAAGTCATACTAATTCTACTAAATATTCACTAGATTGGAATGTACCATTTTGAGACTTAGATAGAGCTTACCCACTCATATATTAGATAGAATCGAGCCATAGGATGCTTTCCTAATTAAATACATTAGGTAAATTGGACGTGTTTGAAATCTTGACTAAGACAACTTGGTCGGGATTTTTCAAGATAAGTGATAAAAGAATTCAAACTCGGTTCAAGCAAAAGTCAATCAAAACATCGAAAGATTACTAATGTGAATAATCATATTTTTAAACATACCGCAAGCAATCTCGTTGGTGAAGAAATCAAAAAGAAGAAACTTTTTTGTCACCCTTCATAGGTTAGTAATCCATATCTAGTCTTAAATCTCGATATTTATGTTAATATTATTTATGTTATTGTGTTTTTTTTATCTTTCTATTTAAGCGAGAGAAGTATAAGTCATCCTATCAAAATTGTATTCCCCCCTAAAAGTTAACCACTTAAGCCAAAGAAAAATAAACAACCAAAAAAGAGCTCAACTCGAGCAAAACTATTAGAAGGAGTTAAGTAATTTAAAAGTAGAAGTGTCTAGGCTAGTTGTTTTAGTTGAGCAAAGTTTGTAGGTCTACACAACTACCAAAGCACATCCGAATCAAAGAATGGGTCACTCATCTATTTTCCTTAGAGTGTTCACTACCATGCCAATACCCATTACTTGAGTGACAATTATTGTGCCATATTTCTCTACTCCATACTAAGAGGTTATTAGCATTATGAATCCAATTAGCCATATTACACCTAGGGACATGTATGAGCCAACTCTTCTTGAAATTTTTTATTCGATGCTATGACAGCCACATAATTTACAAACTCAAACAACTCTTATGGTTGATTTGATTGTTAATGAAAATATTAAAAGAAAAGTGATCTCCAACACAAAACTAAGAAGCTTAGTGTCACCGAGGAACGTCTCGGATTCATTGAAGGCATGGATACGTACGATCCTTTTTTGATAGTAGAAACATACTTGGTTTCAAATGTTATGATTCTTAAAAAGTTTGAATTGCTTGAATTCTTCAAATACACTTAAAGTCAATGTCCTAAAACTCATCTTAGGATTTAATTAAACAAGATGACTAATGTTGCTTATGATTAAAAGCTTTTGATTCATTTTTTTTCTTGAATAAACAAAGCTTAAAAAATGGAGAGATTTAGTTAAATTGTTCATAAAGTTGTATGCATCAATATGAAAGTAGCTCTTAATAGTTCAAGGCTCTAGTTTATGGAGAAAGACTTGAAATAATCTATGAGATGATATAACCGGTAATGGTATGAAATGGCTTCTCGAGTCCATCCACCTCTGTTTAAGAAAGAGATTGTTACTCATTTTATGAATATCTTCGAAGCACCTTATAATGATTACTTATTGAGTAATAGATCAAGTAGCTTTATTGAGATTTTTTATGTGGCTGATAAGATTGAGCAAATAATCAAGGTTGGATGAATAACTAATCCTTCCGAATCTAGGTCAAAGAAGAATAACTTTGGTAAAGGACATAACACTAATGTTTACTAGATTGGGGAATCTACTTTTAATCCAAATAGTCATTTAAATCATTCTCGTCCATCATGGACTTTTCTTTAAAATTTCCAAACAAAACATCCTAAACAGACTTAACCATTAGCAAAGATAATTCAATCAAGATAACCAATGAAATGCGAGGTCATAAAAAATATATAAAAATATTATCATCTCTTTTAATTTCTCTTAGAAACTTATCCTAGCATCCTATAGATACGAGTCAAGTAATTTTTATGATGGATATTCTACGAAGACCTCCATTTTCTAAGTTGTACAATCCTAATGAATCTTATAAGTATCATGATGGCACAATTGATCATAATATCATAGATTATCTAGGCTTCTAAAAGTATGTTTGCTCATTGATTGACCAAGATTTGATTTTATTTGATGATACTTTAGGGGCTCTAAATGTGAGCACTAATCATCTTTCCAACCATCTTACTATCGAGTGGAGTGAATATATTGTCATTGGATAATTGTGACAACAAAAAGATAGTTTTAAAAATTTTCATATCCTGTTTGTTTGACATGTTATCTACTCGTCGGTGTTAATAAGAAACTAGCCTAGTCTTCAGCTCCTATTTATGTCAAGTACTTCTACAAGTTTCATAAAGAGAGTGGATATAATATTGATGATTCCATGAATTTTATCAAGAGGTACAAACCATGCTAGCTCCGGGCATTATGAGGATAGAAAGGGAGGAAAATAAGTTGAATAAGCCTTTATATACTCGTTGATCCATTAAAAAATGATCTAGGTATGAGTCAACCATCTTATACTATGGTAGTGAATATTTTAAGGAACAAAAGATAAATACTTAGAGCGAAGTCACACGACCTACGTCAATGCTAGATAGCTCAAGAATGATGCCACTTTCTACCAATACCCTTGGGGAAGTCCGTAATGTTGACAAGCTTGTTCATAAAATAAATGAGAAAGAAGACTTGGGTGATTGGTTTGATGAAGAAGTGCCTTTTGTTTTCAAGGATGAGTAATTTTCTTATCCCATTTATCTATTATACTTTCATATGATGTCAATTTATGGGATCGTGTAAATTTTCTTTTCAAATTGCTACTTTTACCTTTTTCCTTTTATTATGTTTAATTCTCATTTTGCCTTATCTTTGGGACATTCAATATGATCATAACTCAAAAACAAAAACATTAAGTGATTGTGCTTGAAAAAAGTCAACATAACTTTGACTATAATGTGTTTGAGAATTAATGCAAGGAGAATACCCAAAGAACATTAGAGAAGCATGAATGTATCTTGATTTTATGAATGAAATCTTATCTTATATCAAAATTTTGGATTTTCATTCGTAAAAGTGTTATGATTTTTATAGATTGGGTATTTTCTTTGAAAAAAAATCCTATTATCTTAGCATTGTTTTATTATCAATTTGAAATCAAGAGATGTTTATTTGAAAGTACCAATATCATTTTATATTATCCAAATCAAAATGAATGAAAATGGCAAACTCATTTAAAATATTTTGATACCGATTAACTTTAAAAACATGTTGGTAAAACTAGGAGTCGATCCCTCTTTTCAAAATCTAAACATTCCTCGCCTATTTTTGATAAATTTTTTTGAAGACAATCTTCCCTAAGATAATACATTGATGCCTAATATGAAAATAAATGATTTGATGTATTAAATGATGATGAGTGATACACGGTCGAGTCACCATCCTACCTTATCCACCACTTCTTCTCTATAATTCAATAATAGTTTTCAAATCTAGAAATTATCGGTCCGAACAAGATCAGATTTGAGATGAAGAAAGGTCATTTATGATTTTTTTTAGAAACAAAAACTTATCCCTTGTTATTCAACTTTGAGCATTAAGAATTATTTTTGATGATGACCTAGACTAGGATCACCCCTCATACTAGGGGTAATTTTGAAAATTCATGAATGATCAAGGATGGTCTCCTAGAAAAAATGAAAAGATAAATGATGATGATTTTTTTTAAAAAAACTTGTTAAGAAAACTCTTGAAACGACTTTGAAAAAGAAATGGAAAAAAAAAGAGAAATGAAAGCACTAAGATAAAGAGAGTAATATCTAGAGTGGCCCCTCTCATGATTTCAAATTAGAAAGGTTTAGAAATTAAAAAAAAATGACAAGAGTAGCATGAAAGAATAGTTGAGATTAGAAAATGAAATCATTCATAAAAGTGAGAAAGTGAAAGCGACATACCTAAAGTGTTTCGATGAATAATTAATTGATCCTAGGTCTTTACACCCTCAAACACTTTTTGAGCCTTTTATATGATTTCATTCATAAGTCAAAATCTTAGACTTCATTACTTTCCTAGAAAAGCCCTTATTGATCAAAGATGACTTATTTTTATTGATGAATCCTAGCTTCAAATAAAAAAATATTTTTGAATAAAACTTAATTGTATGTGTATTATAAATTATCATTTATGATATTAAATCATGAGTTTTTCATCATATATACGGGGCTAAGAAAAATACATCGAGTCTTTCTACATAAGAATACTTATTTGAGCCCAATTTCCTTTGAAACTCTTTGAGTTCATGAAATCCATTCAAGCATTCTATTTTTTTATGAGCCAATATTTTGACAATCACCTTTTAAAGGAAATAATTTCTTTTTAAAGCTTTTATATGATCCAAATATATTTTACTCGGCTAGTGTAAAGAAGGATCAACTTGAGGGTTGCATCATGACATTTACATGACTTGTTTTGTTTTTTTGACCAAGTGAATCAAATATTTTCTTGAATAAAAATAAATTCTTGTGAACATCTCTATGATTTATTTTGAATAATTCAACTCGCCTTGATGGAAAACCTTCAAATAGATGACTCGATCTATGAAAGTTACAATAAATGAAAATGATATTCTAAGAATTCAAAAAGTTTCAAGGACAAGTTCACATAATCAAACACAAACATCAAAAGATGATGAACGACATGAGAAATAACAGTAAAAAGTAGATAAAAAATAGATGATCATTATCAATATTTAAAAGCATGCTATGATTAGATCGATTGTAAAATATGTCAACATAGAAGATCGAGCATTTTAACTCCTCTTCTATCTAAAGCAATAAGAAGATAATATGAGTTAAGGCTAAATATTCATTAGTATGATCATTTGACTTTGCTTCTTCTATTTTTGACTCACCTAATATAATATAATTCATGGTTTTTCATCTCTCGAAGAATCCTTATTTTCGCAAGTATGATCGATCCTTAAAAAGAAAAAAAAACCTTTTCTTTTGGTCTCATACATGATCCCGTAATTAATATTATTAATGAAATATGATATTACATCAAATTGATATGTGATAACATGATAAGAATCTTACTCAAACTTGGTCTACAAAAGGTTCTTCTCTATAAAATATGTTACAAGCTTCCTCATGATGAATAATAGGTAGTTGACATAAAAAACTATCTCAATTATTTTAGGGCTAGATTTTTAATATGTGCTGATAAAAGTTTAAACATTTAGGGATAGTAACAAAGGACGGGCATAAAAAAATAGTGATTTCCCATTCATTTAGAGGAATGAATCTCACTTAAATGACATAGATAGTGGTCCAAGTAGCAATTCTCATGAACTAGAGGATGTAAGCATAATCGAAGTGCAAATAGACATGCTCAATAAAAGTAACTAGCCTAAAATTTTGAACCTATTCAAACTAGATGACACACAAATGAAGAGAAAAAAAGGAGGAAACTGATGTCTTGGTAATGATGACCTATACTTCTTTAAAGACCCTAAGTTAGCTACTCGTGTTTTGCTTGTTTTCTTTATAACTCAATGTGGTCCGTCATGCCGGTCTAAGTCAAAACGGTACTGTTATGTCTTGTCAAAAAATATGATTTTTTTATGTCTTTTAAATCAATTTGGTTTATCACATTTTTTAAAATCGACATGGTTAGTCACATCCTTTCAAATTAATATGGTCTCGTGATATCCTTTCAAATCAATATGATCGATCATGTCTTTTCAAACCGACGTGGTCTACCAACTCATTTCTTATTAAGCTACGACCATGTCATACATTTTCGATTAAAGCTCCGGTTGCATCATACACACACTCCATTGAGTCTACTAGTCTATTGTTTTTGCATAAAAGTTTCTTTTTATTAATTTACAAGCTTACTATACAAGGCTAAAGAAAAACATCGTAAGTATTATAAAGAAAAGGTAAATATTAACATCTTAATTTTCACTGTCTATTTTTAAATTTATGAGATAAAAGAAAGTACAAAAAAGAAAAAAGAAAAAGAAAAAAAGAGTTATTGGAAAAAAAATGATTTTAGGGTATAATTGAAATATAAGCAAATAAAATTATATCATAATTGACAAATACAAAAAACACTAGGACTAAAACTAATATTTTCCAAACTCGTAAGTTCCCTTAATAAATATCCCAACCCAAACTTCCTTTAAAAAAAAAAAAAAGGAGGATCAAGCCGATTTGGATTGCTAACTCGTTTACTTGCCAAACTTGTTTCGATTTTCTTCTCACAAATCAGCCAATTTTTAGCAAAATTAAACTTCTACAATAACTCAAAATTTTTCACCGATTGAAGCCAACCAAAAGCCTTAAAAAGTCCGACGAAAAAACACTTGAAATCGTTAAAAATTAGAGAGGAAAAGTCCGATTGATTTGTTTTTTTGTATCGATTTGGCCATTTTCCAACAAAATTAAGAGATGTCACCACCATAAAAGGCTTACTTAATCCTTCAATAACCATTCCCTCTTACAATTATGGAAGAAAGCTCCTAAATTGATGATGATTGATCGATAGCCCGATCCTAACTCATTTAACATAACCCAATCAAATCTTCCATATCCAACCAAATTGGAACTCCTAGCCATCATAAAAATACTCCTCATGGCCTTCCGAGTTGATTAGTGTCCTCCTCTTACCTCATAGTGGCTAGAAACATGGTTAGAGAAGAAGGTGAAAATGACAACCATTGGTTATTACCGATCTCTCATTTTTGATCACTATGAATGACACCACTTCTACCGGATAATAAAAGAGACATAGCTAAGCCTTCCTCAACCAGTCACACACCAAAAGGTGGTTGAATGGTGATCATGGTTGGTGGCGACGGTAGCTAGGGTTTTAGAGGCATTTTGGTAATTTTGACTCAAAGGCATTTCGGTTATTTTACATCCGACTAAAGGCATTTCAATCATTTAAAAACATCATCTTTAATGCTTTAATGGGAAGCTTCTCTTCTTCCCTATCTAATTGAACAATCAATTTTTATCGGGGTTGAAAAAAGTGGAACCAATCCTAAAGAAGATTTTAGACAAATTCAATATTTTTTAATAGATGTTTGAGGTAACTTGTAAAAGTATTCATATTAAAATAATATAAATGATATTTCTTAATGAACAAAAAGTATCAAAAAGCTTTATTTGGTTGGGTTTAAGATTAAAAGTGTGATTAGATACATCATTGTGTATCAAACCCCCAAAGAGTCGGAGACCTTAGGTATTTTAAGATGAAATAAGGTTGGTGATCAATGCTCTAGGATGGAGTTGGGAGGATCGAGATTGAAATTTAATTTTAATGGTATATCTAGGATAAATGCTTATCTCGATGTTCATATTCAAATATGATATATGTGTTTATGTTAAATATATGATTGATCTCAATCTTGAATGTGATGTGCCAAATATGTGATATTCATGACCAATGGGTAATTACTCAATTATTCTATTTTCTAAAATGAAGCCAATGGTGGCTCCCCACCTATGTGATCAAAGTTGTATGTGGCTTCTAAATCTTTTTATTTAATTATTTCTTTTATGGACTTAAGTCATAAAAGACTCACCATTTTCATTTCAAATGATTTATGTTATGAGTTTGAATCATAAGAGACTCACCATTTCCATTTCAAATGATTTTTGTTATACCCTTAACTCAAAAGAAACACATCATTTTATTTGATGATTTCTATTATATGCTTAAGTCATATAGGACTCACCATTTCTATTTCAATGATTTCTGTTTAGGGGTGAGAAAACGGTTCGGTAAACCAAAAGCCGAATAAAATCGAACTCGAATTATGCAATTTGGTTCAGTTTTAAATATAAAATTATATAATTTAAAACTAAACTGAAAAAATCAAAATTATTTTGGTTCGATTCGGTTTTTGAAAAAAAAATTCAGGTTCGATCGAAAACCAAAATAAATAGTAAAAAATCCTAATTTCTTCTAAAACCCTAACTTTTTCGATATTCATTCAATCATTCTCACTCGAAAGCTTGAAATTGAAACACGTAGTCACGAGTCTCTCTTGTTCTCCTTCCGTCTTCCACTCTTCCCTAACCTCTATCGGCTTCATTCCTTTTTTCTCCGGTCTCCAAGCACCGGTTCTCCTTCGGTCCTTCTATCCCTCATTCCCTTGTTCGTTAGTTCTCCATTGTCCTTCATCTCGTCCTCCTTCATCTCATGATTATCACCTCATCGGTTATCACTCATCGATCAAATAGTCACCACCCACTACCTTCCTCCTCGGCTCCTCCTACTTAGGCGAGTCAAGCACTCAAGTACTCTTCATCTCTTCCTCAACTGGTGATCTCTCCTAAGGTCAGTCTCTTTTACCTTTTTTTTTTTGGTTCACCTCTACATATGTCTTATAAATTGTTGATTGATAAAAAATTATATCGGATCAAATATTTCCTTTTGTGGGTTATTTCAATGTTGTTAATTTAAGAGCAATACATGATTTGTTCATTTGTTGTATTTGGTCTAGGTTGGGTTTAGCATTAATGCGATTCATTAGAGACTTGAGCATGATTAGCTAGTATCGGTGTGAGAAAGCTATCAAGTTAGTTGGGCTTGTTTTGTTGCAGCTAGAGTTAGCTTGAATTCTTGAATCTAGAGGCTAGAGTACCCGAATAGGAAAAAAATTTAAATTGTAATTGGGCACTCATAGTCGTCAAAGACTAATTTTTGTGTTGCTTTTCTTGTTCACAATAGTCGTCATAGATGAGCTATTCTTGTATGTTCAAAAATAATACTTCAAGTTGGAATTAGTCACATTTTTTGTTCTGTTCTTTGATAATTAAGACTCGGCATCATTTCCAAATTGACATTCGTAATCATCAAATAATTTAATGGTTTTCATTCCATAAGAGAACTTGTCACGTTTTTTTGTTCTTGTTGTTACATATTTCTCTTGATAGCTTAAAAACATAGACATCGGTTGAAGTAAGTTTATGCTATGTTCGGGATTTTGTTGATAAACACACTCGCTACATTGTTAACGAAGCTTCCAAAATAGGTAGCCCCATATTGATTGACATTGATCTAGTTCCTTCGATATTCGTTTCGATTAGTTACTTTTGTTCTCCCTCCCCTTTAATTTTGGTGATACACCTCTATTTCTAATGGTATTTTTTTTCACATACAAAAAAGAAAATAAACTCGGAGGGATCACATCACATCAAGCTATTGAATTCAAAGAATTTCTATAGAGTATTAATTAATTTGTAATGATTCCTTCAACCAAGAATTGTCTTAGCTCATGAATCATGATAAAGGAGAGGTTAACTTACCTAACCAAAATAGGAATCATGTGTACTTGTGGTGGCTGCCCTTTTTGGAATACTCCGATCGGTAATTCATTTTAAAAAATGAAAAAAAAAATTAAGTAGGAGTAGCTAGCAGTTGCTTAGTTGGGCAATGGGCATTGGGTGGCTTTCGAATTCAATAAAGAGTGAGAGACCCATTATAATTGGTTACACTACTTTACCCAATGGTTGTTCTTGCCTCTTGCTTATATTTTATTAGCTTTGTATTCTTTCCTTTTTTATCGTTAGTACTGTTACACTATTTCACGACTTGGAATTAAGTTGGAATGGAGTAGCAATTGTTGCTTGAGTGCTTGTTGGAATTTTACAATTGCTCAGTCGTTGGAATTTTACAATTGCTCGTTGTTATTGTAATTAACAAATTATTTATCTTTTTTATTGCAATTGCTTGTTGTTGCAGCCATGTTTTGATTTTAAAATATGTTTGTTATATTTTGTGTGTGTCATTGTGTGAATTATGATTGTTCTAGATATTGACTATTGAGCATTGTAACATGATGCTACCGTACTACTATCTAATTGGAATATCTTTTGATTTTGGGGCTGTTAGTAAACATAAAAACATAAGTAGCGAGTAGGCAATAGAATTGCTAGGAAACACGAAAAAAGAAAAAAAAATGATTTTTTTTCGTAGCAAAATATTTCGGTTAAAATCGAAATATTTCGAAACCGAACTAAAATAATTTGGTTACAAACCGAATTTATTTCGAATTGGTTTTGGTTTTTATTTTTCTTAATTTGGTTAATCGAAAATCAAAACCAAATCTTACATAACCGAACCGTTTAACCGAATGATCACCCCTATTCTGTTATGAGCTTCGATCAAAATAGACTCGATATTTCTATTTTAACAATCGCTATTTCTATTTTACATAATTTATGTTTTAGGCTTGAGTCACATAAAGTTCACCCTTTTTATTTATGTTATCGCCTAAATAAATTGTTATCGCAAAAAAATAAAAATAAAAATAAAAATAGAAATAAAAAAATGATAAAAAAATGATAAAACAAAACAAAAATACAAAATATAAAAAAAGAAAAAAAAGCAATTAGAATTGTTAACTTAGATTAATTCTACAAAAGAGGGTTAATTCAAAAAATAAAAGTTAGAAATAATTAAAAAGAGAATTGAGGGTCTAATTAAAAAATTAAAACTTATGCCCTTTAATTGAAATGAGAAGGGTGCATAATTGGAAGAAATCAAAAGAAAAGTCCTAATTAATTGAGATTTAGGGGCTCCATCAAAGTAAAAAAACCAAGATTGAACTCAAATTGAGGGATTATGGAGAACCAAGGACCAAGTTGGATTTTTGCTAAAAAAAATCTTCATATATAAGCTCCCATGCATTTTTTTAGGACATGCACTATTCATCTCTCCCATTTTGAAAAACTCTTCCAACCACCTCTATGTACCTCACTATTATTACTTTTTTTCACCAACGTACCAACCTCACCCACAGCTATTGCCCACCGCATCAACCACACTCGTTCCTCGCCTTTTCCCTCATGCGTTAGGCCACCCACGCCTACGGCCTTTGCCTACGCCTAGTAGCCTCACGCCAAGCTCTCTTTGCATCAGCCCGTAGCTCTCCTCATCTCCTATACATGCCCCATAATAAACAGTACTTACCATGCCTAAAAACACTACCAGCGACCTCTCTTTGTACCTTATAAACCCATATAAACCCCACCTTTAGCTCCTAGCGACCTCGACTCAAACAACCTTCATGCCACATAGAACCATAGCAACCTATAGCTTACTATCTCCTAACATGCCTCACACCAGCCAGTAACCTATTGCCCCCTCACACACCCCACACCTTTCTCGCCTACAAGCTCTAAACCTCTCATCGCCTAAACTCTTACCCACCAAGCCTTCACGCCATAAGCCCCCGCCCGGCTAGCCTCCCCTCACACCACAAGCCTTTGCCCGACTAGCTATCCCCCACACTCACACACATAGCAGACTCTACTCCAGCCTACTAGCTCCAACCTTAACTCCAGACTTATAGCCACTAAAAGCCTCCCATTCTAGACCCTAAACCCACCACAAAACCAAACTCCTTCAAAGCCCCCAAAAATAACCCTTAAAGTAGCTATAAAATAGACATAAAATCCTCCCAAAAGTAGCCCTAAAATAGACTTGAAAAACCCACCAAAAACTCTCCAAAATCAATCTTACAACTATTACCAATAACCCCCAAAAACACTTACAGAAAACTCCCTCCGGATAACCCTCTTAAATCACCAAAGTAGCCCAAAAAACACCCTCAAACCAGCTTTAAAAAAACCTAAAAAAAACCACCAAAACAGCAACAAACCACCTTAAAACGACCCCTTTGAACATTTTTTGGTTACTCGAAAAAAGAGAAAATAAGGGTAAAAAATAAAAAATAAAAAAGAGACATTAAAAACTTTTTTTATGTTGGATTGTTGACAAGAATAATATGATATTGTAGATTGTATTTGATTGATTTTTTGATAAGAAAATAAGCTATAAAACTCACTTAGAGTTTTCGGGAACTTTACAAATTTTACAAGTAACGTTACCAATTTTGTAGCCTATCAAAGGAGGAGTTTTTTAGCTACCCTAGTAGCACTCACCCCCACATTATTGACCAGTGTTTACCCTTCTTTTCTAGATAATCAAATATTCGATTATCATTAGGAACAAAAAGGGTAGGACCGACTTTGAATCTAACATCGACACTTTAGGACTTGGGTAAAAAATCCTAAAACATGACATTTTTGAAAGCATGATAAAATTTTAAAAATGATCGTGTGCTTAGAAATATGGTTAAAATTATGATATTTGGCATAACATTTGTAAATTAAACGTGGTTAGAATGAAACATTGCTGCAATGATCACTAAAGGACAATATGTCATATTTTTCTATTTTCATGCCTATCTATTTAAATATGAATTTTGTGATTTAATTGACTTTTCATGGCCATTTGCAATGATATAATGAATTTATCGATGACTTTCTACTTATGTTACGAAGTTGTCGGAGGGTTTTAGAGCATTTTTATCAATTTTTATGCGTAATTTCCATTTTTACAATGCTTGTTTTCCTTGCTTCTCACTTTTGATATCCGATTAAAAACAAAGTTATCGATGGCTTTCCACTTAAATAATTTTTATTTAATGTATGATTTTTAAAACGAAGTCTGCCTTTAACTTCTCACTTATGTGATGAAGACGTTATCGATTTTCAAAACAGCTTATTTGCTCCTCGCTTGAGCAATATGAAGTTATCGGTGACTTTCCACTTTTGTGATAAAATTGTTGGTAACTTCTTAAATCCAAGATGTGAAGTCATCGGTGTCTTCCTACTTGTGTGAGTGAAGTTGTCGGTAACTCATAGCTCATATCAATAAAAGGCTATTTATATTTAGAAACTCATCTATTTTTTGATAATAGGTCATGTTTGCTAATGATTAGCCAAAATTCTAATTTTTTCGACTTTTTCCCATTTAGGTAGGGCGTATTGGCCTTCGGCCAGCTCGAATGCCCAAATTATCTTGTTTCACACCCGAACCATATCGTTTCATATTTTTACTAAATAAATTTATTTGAATAGACATAAAAGTATAATGGAATAAAAAATTAGATTTTTGTATTAATAGAAAAACAATGCGACTTACCTTAGGTAGGATAGGATGGCGGTGATGTCATATCTTTCCTATACGTAACCGACCATTTATTCGGATATTTATATGCACCAATATATTTAGGATTTTCTAGTTCTCTTTGATTAGCTAGGTGGTGACTCTCTTGTTTCGACCCTCCTCACGGTGGTCGACGTCGATAGAATTGGCGACTCCACTAGGGATTTACCATGCTAGGGTCAAGATTTGAATGTCAATTTTTATAAATCTCTCGGTTTTGTTAAGCCTCCGTGCGTATTTGCTTTGATTGAATGATTGCTATTTAATTGTTTATTTTTTGTGTTGTAGGAGTATGTTTGTATATGTATGTGTTATTTAAGTTGTTCTTCTACAGACTTTGGTTGTTTAATTTTTAGAATTTTATTTCATACTTCGAGATTGATATGGAGTTGTACCTCACACATTACACTACATTATTATAACTGTCATTTGCATTTGCCTTAAGATATAGGGAGTTAGTAGTGGTGCTCCGATGGGTTTCACCTCGGGTAAACACTCATGAAACCTCAAGCCTTCTTGCTAGCTACCATTGGTGATGGCTAATCGATGATTTTTCATGATTGCTAATGTCACCATTGATGATCCTAGTGACTCTACCAAAGACTCACTAGGTCGGAAGGTACCTTTTCGAGATTTAGATAATGCCTACCCCTCATATAATGGCTAGAATTGGACCTTAGGACCACCTCTCCTTATTTAAATACATTGGGCAAGTCGGACATATTAGAAATCTTGACTAGAATAATTTGGTCATGATGTTTCAAGATGAGTGACGAAAGAGGTCAAACTCGGTTCAAGCAAGTGTTAGCCAAAACATTGAAAGGTTACTAATGTGAATAATCATAGCATTAAACCTATCGTAAGCAATCTCGTGGGTGAAGAAACAAAAAGAAGGAACTCTTTTGTCACCCTCCACGGATGACTACTCCATAACTAGTCAAATGTCTTTATTTTATGTTAATATTATTTATGCGGTTGTATTTTGCTATTTACTCGAAGAGGCATAAGTCATTCTATCAAAACTCGTGTTTTCCCCTTAAAAGTTAACAACTCAAGTCGGTGCAAGAATAGGTAATGAAGAAAGGGTTAAATTTGAACAAAGCTATCGGACGGAGTTAAGTGCTTTAAAAGAAGAATTGTCTAGGCTAGCCGCTTCACTTGGGCAAAGACTATAAACTCATGCATCTACCGAAGCACCTTCTAGTCGGGAAATGGATCGGCCATTTGCTATCTCCAAGGTCTTCAATGCCATATCGATATGCACTATTCGAGTTGTAATTTCTATGCCATCCTTCTCATGCATCTATTGACTTACCATTTTCATTTTAATGATTTTTGTTATGGGCTTGAATCATAATAGAATCACTACTTTCTTTTTAAATTATTTCTATTATGAGTTTGAATTATAAAATAACTTCCATTTTCATTCTAATAATTCTCATTATGGGCACGAGTCATAAAAGATTCGTCATTTCTATTTCAAATGATTTCTATTGTGGACTTGAGTCACAAGAGACTTGCTATTTTATTTTCAAATGATCTTTTTTATGGGTTTGAGTAATAAAAGACTTTTCATTTCTATTTTAAATAATTTATGTTATGAGTTTGAGCCACAAGAGACGCATCACTCTTATTCTCACAAAACTTCTTTTTTATGGGTTGTGATCATAAGGGACTCACCATTTTCTTTTCAAATAATTTTTTTATGAGTTTGAGTCATAAGAGATTTACCACTTTTATTATATTAGAGCTTTTTTTGTTATTGGTCGTAGTCACCGGAAATTGCTATTTTCATTTTGATGATTTCATTTATGGGTTGTAGTCGCAAAGGACTAGCCATTTTCTTTTCAAATGATTTCTTTTATGGGCTACAATCCAAAGAGAATCACCATTTTTATTTCATTTAAATAATTTTCCTTTTTTTTTTTATGTTTTTGGTGTCATTGCACTTGTGTGAATGGAGTCACTAGTGACCTTCTACCTCTTTACTTGTTTGAATCGAAATTATCAAGTGACTTTCTATTTATATAGATGAATTTGTTGATAGTTTCTCAATTACATCAATATTGACTCGTAATCGTAAGAGACTTGTCTTTTATCAATATAGGTTTTCGATCTTTAGGGTTTTAGCCAAAATTCTAATTCCTATCCAATTTTGCCTTTTGAGTATGGGTATTGGCCTTAAATTGGCCTAAACTCCAAATTACTCTACTATTCCATCTCAATAAAATAAATTCACCAAAATAGGCAAAAAAATATAACATAGTAAAACCAAAATTTTCTTTTCGGATGCAAATAATGCAACCTACCTCATGTAGATGAGATGACAGGTGATACTATATCTTTTTTATACATAACCCCCTCATTACCTAGATATATGTACATATCATTTTATTTTCTAGATCTCTCCAATTAGTTAGGTGGCAAATTTCTATTCTCGAGCCTTTCTCATAGCCCCATATTGACGAGAGGAGACAAGGGATGGTTTGAATGCCTTGGCTCGATAGAGAGATGTTACTCTGCAGAAGCTCATTTTTTTAAAGAAAATAAGGGGAGGCTTCTTTTTAAAAGAAAACAAGGAACAATCTTGAGGAGTTATATAATAGGTTCAAAGGGACTCTTGGATTCTTTTAAGTTGGAGCTTAGAGGATATTGAACATTACATTATGGTAAATCTCCATTTTTTCAACATGAACAAAGGTATGTGTATTGACATCTCTAACTTTTTTTGATGGAGAATCTATTTTTGACTTTGATTTATTATATCCTTATATGATCTGCTACTATTACGGAGGATCAGCTTTATTTTTAACACACATTTACCTAATCCTTTTTTTCTTGCTTAAGCTCATGGTGATATTGAGGAGTTTAATCTCTTTCTTCTCTCAATTGGGGCATTCACCCTAGATTTTATGTTATTTTTAGTGTTCATCTTTTTTGGGGAGAAGCCTTTAGTGTCCATATTGATCATGCTTCGTATTTTTCCTTCCTAAGGGATACCCGAGGGTCCAATTAAAGTCTCTAAAGGAAATGTTTTTAGCCTAGTAGAGCTAGAATGAAAAAAGTTTTTTTCTTTTGAATCTTACCGACTATTGATCCTAATTTTATAAGATCAATTAAACTTTTAAAATAGCAATTTTATTTTCTTCTCCCTTTGTCTTTTTTTAGACATAGGTAAAATCAATTTTGATTTTTGTATAAGATAGTAATCCTACCCGAATGAGAGATTTTGGTCCCCATGAAAGTTTGTGGTTCCTTTAGACATAGACAAGGTATGTATTTAGACCTAGAAAGGATAATAATTATGATTTTCTTCAATGTTAGACTTACTTATGAGCTTATGTTTTTCTAAGTGATCTTTTGTATTCTTGGTGCTTATTTGACTTGTTAGATTAATCGAGATGTTTTCACATCCAAAGAAGATGATTATTTGAACTTACTTGGAACTTGGGATAGGTCTCCAATGTTTTAGATATTCATAGTGTCTTTAAACTTAGGCAAGGTATACTTTTAGACTTAGACAAAATATGTTTACATTGAATTTTGAAGTTCTGCACTCATGATGTTTATGAGCTATTTTGAGAATCCTTTTTTAGGGTATCTTTAGATCCAAAAAGGATAAAAACCTTAGTTTTTATGAGATTTTGGTTCCTAAAAAGGTTTATGATGCCTTTATACCTAGGCAAGGTGTGTCTTTATACATGACCAAAGTGATAATCATAAGCATTTTCAATTCTAAGAACTTACTAATGGTCGATTGCATTGTTGAGAACCTCCTCTATTATTATTATTCTTTAATGCCTTTATACTTAGGTGCAACGGTAGCTCGAGTTTTCAAAAGATGGAGTTTTTGGCTCCTAAAAAGCTATATGATGCCTTTAAATCATGAAAAATATGCTTTTATACTTGCATAAGGTAATAATCGTAAAATTTTTCAACTTTAGGAACTTACTTTTTCTTTAACTAGATTGTGAGAACTTTTTTTTTTTTTTTATCTTTTTCCTTTTTGAGGATGGTCATAGAGCCAATAAACTCGTGTAGGGCAATCTTTTGTCTATTTCTATCCAGGACTTTTATGGGGTATAAAATTTCTAGTCACTTTTTTAGTTTATAAGTGTGTTGATTAACAAAGTTTTTGAAAAAAACCATTGATTTTCATAAATCTACATTTTTTATGCATAAATTTTTTCCACTAAGGTGCTTTAAGTTGTATAGAGAATCTAGATGCTCTTATTTCTTTATGGCTTCGTACCCTTATCATCTCTTATTTGTTCTTTTTTTTTTCATTTGTTTTTGGTCTTCTTTATACTGAAAGAAGAACACCTTTACGAGATGACCTAAATTTTTTTGTTTTTTGTAATTTTTCCTTAGATGTTACAAACTTTAAGGTTAGGTGGTGATGTTGATGAAAACATTGATCTCATAGTGGAATGACTTTTAAATATAACATTGTATGCGAGTTTATTTCTATTACCATAAAGGTAAGGTGTAACATCACACTTCGAGAGGAGGTGCTTATAGTAATTAGGACTTGAATTGCCTCATTTATCGAACTAGCTTCCCTCTATCTTTTTTAAAGGGGTTTTTAACCGGTTAAAGGTCTAAGGAGTCCATCTTCATTATGTCAAAGACTTTATTTGACGGAACATTGATAGTGTTGTCAAAATCAATCGGAATTTGATGGAATTTATGGTTGAAGACCATCTCCTAAATTATAAAAGGTGTCATTATGGAGAAACGTTACCTTTTTTATTTCTATACAAAGTGAAGTTGATAGGTTCATGCTAGGGGATAGGGTTTTTAAGGATTATGAGAATCGAAGAGCTTTCCTATTTCTCTTATAAAGTTTTTTTTTAATCAACTCGTTCACCTAAAATCACATTGATTTAAGGGACATCTTCCTCTTATAGGTTCTGTTTGGCATTGGTCGGGTCCGCCTAGGCTTTTTTGTCTTGATGAATTATTTAAGATATCTCTAACTATTAACCTTTTTATTTCTTTTCTTAAGAAATAACAATTTTCAGATCATGTGGTTAATATCTTAATGATAAAGGTAGTACCTAGTTTGGTTGTAGAGATATGATGAGGCCCTCATTAACGTGAGATAGGTGATGTATTCCTTCCTTTTTATGGTAATGAATACCTATATTTGGGAGATATTCAAGGAAGGTGTTTGGAGTTCTATAAAGACCAAGCCTCTAAAATTCGTTTTTAGATTGGAGTGGGTTTGTGGGATTTTTCCCCTTTTTTTATCCTTTGGTTTTTGAAAGTGTGTTTAGGCTTATAAATTGATGATTTCTTTTTCCACCCGGATGTGACTCTTTATTACTTTTTTTGACATGATAGAGGTTTCTACATGAAAGGGCATAGATTTTTTTCCATAAATTAACATCACTAACCTTTGTGATGCAAACCAATGGGCCTTAGAATTCATAAAATAGTATGAGTGCGACGAAGCTAAACAAAAGTCGTCAACCCAATTCTAAGGTTTTTGGATCAAGTTCAATGCCGAAAGGGCAAATGATCAAAACAGATTGGCTATGCCCATGATGTAGGGGTGATTTGGTAAAAAAAAAATCATTTAAGCCTTCAAAATTGATTTTTACTATTTTTGAGATTTTTTCTTATGTTTGGGTTTTTAGGTTTTTTTTTTTGAATTACTTTAGGGTTTTTGTTGAAATTTATTAGTTATATGACTCGAGGTAAAAAAATGCAACTTTCTTTGATTAATAAAAATTTATGAGAGAGTATCTTATGTCTATTTCATTTTTTGGCATTGTATGAATCAACGGAATTGAAACCTATTTCCTAGCATATCCCGGTATATGTTCATATTTCAACATGTTATAGTAGCTTGGCATTTGAATTTCGGATCAATGGTATTTATTTTCTTTAGTGAGTTTCTTTTACGTCACTTTGTAAGGAGGGCTTCAATAGCTATAGGTTCTAATAGACCATCAAACCTTAGAATTCCTTTATGGGAGTAAGAGAGATAAGTTTGGATGATTCCTCCTTCTCTTTGAAGATCAAGAACATATCTTTTTCGAGCTTTTTTGTTAGAATATTGGTAGGGAAGCGAGCCACTAGCTTAAAGCATTCGTCTTGGAAGTTGAGGATTAATTCAAGATCTAAGTTATTGTACCACTTCCTAACCACACCCTAAAAAATAGTAGGACGTACCTTACACATGGTGTTCAAACTCTAAATAACCGGCTTCGATTTTCTCAAACATTTTAGATGTGCTCCCAAGGATCCGTTATGCCATCATATATGTCTAGATTTATTTTTTTGATAGAGAACTCCCTTTAGAGATTGGCATTTAGGATGTAAGAAATGAGCAAGAAGGCCTAGAGCTTGTGGTTCTAGTGATCCAATTTTGAATGTATGAAGACTACCACCAATCATCATTCTTTTTATTGGCATTTGGATTTAGGGCTCTTGGAGGAATTTGGGATGAAGAGGAACTATCCCTATGTTGATTCTTATACCTCTTTTTGTTAGTGCTTGTGCTTGCTCTTTGTGTTATGATGATATTACATTTTATCATACTTTTCCTTCTCTTTTCAAAAAACTTGGATGGTTTTTTTTTTTTTTTGTGACGATAAAATAGCCTTGTGAGGTTTCGGGGGATGAGAACATTATAAAACTTATTTTTCATAG
The DNA here is from genome assembly GCA_963924115.1 of Dovyalis caffra. Classification (NCBI taxonomy): domain Eukaryota; kingdom Viridiplantae; phylum Streptophyta; class Magnoliopsida; order Malpighiales; family Salicaceae; genus Dovyalis; species Dovyalis caffra. Next base: position 1,951,386 of record CAWUPB010000130.1, read on the forward strand.
TCTCTTGTTCTTTATATCTAATCATTCTCTCCTCGACCAATTTATGAGGTGGTTTTTCTTAGCAATAGGGGTTCACATATTTTAGAACTTGTTATAAAATGAAGGCTTCTAGAAGTGGTGTGTGTAGAGGTCTTTATTACATCTAAGACATCAATAACGAAGTGATCATAGACTTTATTTTCTCTTGAGTTCAAAAATATGCTTGTCGATTGTTTTATGCATTGTTAGGGGTGCAATAAAGCCCTACATCAAGTAAAAAATCTAGAACAAAATCCCATCTAAGCCTATCATAAGCCTTTTCAAGATCTATCTTAATTGTCATCTACCCTTTCTTGTCCTTTTTCTTTTCCATAGAGTGGATAATCTCTTGAGCTATGATAATATTATTAGTTATTTTCTAACTTTAGATGAAGCTAACTTGAGTTAAACCAATAACCGAGGGGAAGATTGGCTTCAATCGTTAACAATAACTTTCGTGAGAATTTTTTAGGAGACGTTACAAAGGTTAACGGGTCGGAATTGATTGACCATCCTTGGGACATCTACTTTCGGGATCGGTACCAACATAGCTCTAGTATGTTCGAGGCTCCTACAAATGCCACTCGTGATCTGGGATAACATAGTATGGATTGGAGCCTTATAAGGTTACATGTCAAAAAGGGCTTACTTAATCTCTAAATCCAAAATTGGCTCGGATAAAGCTCGTATCATATCTACTTGTATAACAGGAAATTTTTCACTTTCCAAGGGGTTTTTGTTGTTTACCTCTTCTTCGTGAACAAATCTTTATAGAATTTAAAGATAAGGGAACACATTTGAGTGTTGTCACCGTGCCAATTGCCATTTCCATCCCTCAATCTACCAATTCTTGCTGCCTTCTTATTTACCACAGTTAATGCATGATAGTGCTTTATCCTTTGACCACCATAAGGCAGCATTCACATCTAGATTTTTGGAACTAGTAAAGCTCTTTACAAAGCAGGATGGTTTCATAATTCTTCCTTAATTGTTGCTCCAACTCCTTAAGAAATGGATTTTATGATTGGGGGCAATCCTTTTTATTCTAGCTAGCCTCACTACAAAAAAAATTGATATTAGTAACAAAAAATTCCATCACTAAATGCAACAATTCCGTCCCTAATTACGAATAGCGACGAATAAAATTCCATCGCTAATTCGCTGGTCGCTAAATTTTAGCAAAGGAATACTTAGTCCATCGCTAATCTTGACGTAGGATGACTCTTTTTTTCGTAGCTAACCCATCGCTAATTTTGAAAATAAATCATCACTAATCCATTGCTAATGCGAAAATAAATTCATTGCTAATCTGTTGTAAAATTTGAAAATAAATCCCTTCACTAATTTTGAAAATAAATCAATCGCTAATTCGTCACTAATCTATCGCTAATTTCCATCACTATTTCGTTACTAATCCGTCGCTATTTTGAAAAACGAAATTGTCGTCAATCCGTCGCTATTTTGTCGCTATTTTCGAATATGATTTTTTTCACAATTCCTTCATTTTTATTGACATTTTCAGAGATTATATTATATTATTAATATAACATTTAATAATAAAAAATCATAAGTAATCATTTATATATGAAAAATAAAATAACATTAATAAAATCATTCTAAAATACGTTTCATAAAAAAAATAAACAAAGTGATTGAATATTACATCACTCATCCCGATCATCTAATCTCATATCTTCATCCTTATGTTGTGTTGATTGCTTGCCTAGAGGATCGATTGGAGGCTGAAATGGAGGCCGAGTGGAAGGATCAATAGATTGCCAAATGATCAACGGATCTATGACAACCTCGGATATTCGTGCTAGCTATATTAGTATGGATGTCATCGAATCGTATTGAGACTTCATGTTACAAATAGTCTCTTTAAGCTCGATCAACTCTTCCTTCGTGGCCTCGTAGTCTATCCGAAGTCGTTCGCTAGTCGAATCGATCATGTATTACGATGTCGTAGAGGAGAAGCTCGTTGCCACCTGATCGAGACATATAATGTATCGATTATGTGCCGATCCTATAAAATCTTTTCTTCTTCTCCCCGATAACTTGCGGGTATATGGCATTCGGTCTACTTCGGCTCTAAGATTCCTACCTCCCTCCGAGCCTTAACTTCCTTATTGATTAGTCGCTCCATATGATCCCGCATTATAAAAATAATAATATCATCGTTACGATATTAAAATAAATTTGAGAATAAATTTTTATATTTAATAGTTAAAATAGAAAAATACTAAACCGTGTCTAATAGGAGCGTATATCGATGAATGAACCATCATGTTTCTTATGAGTCCTCCGAAACAACTCAAAACTCATTGGTTGACGTCCCAATTCTATTGCCTACAAAAAAAACCATTATAGATAATATGACAAGTCTCAAATCGAAATGTTATGAAATAAGTAAATAATAATAAAGAGTGTAATTTACCAAGCGGCGTGCATGCTTTCATGAAGATATTGAGCTCCATGTACATCTAGAAGGACACAAACCAGGACCATTGATCTTCAATAATCGGTTACACGATGTTTGCTCTAAACGAGCCATACGATTAGGTTTCTTGAAATCAACTTACCACGAATCTCATGCCTCTTGACTCATATATTGAGGTCGCTTATCCATCAAACCGATCTTGTATACGAAGTTAGCATAGCATTTCCTAGCGACGCAATCTCATGCCCCTCTAACAAATGGATCGATGTCGGCATCTCATTCAAAAAATTTCTGCACAAGCAAAAAAATTTATATAACTTAATTGATGAGAAAATATTTTGTGTAATTATAAAGAAAATTATAAATACATTACCTTAAATTCACTAAAGTAGAAGTCTTTAGTGACGTCGAGGACATCCTTCCGTAACGATCCTTCCTTATCCACCCGTTCCTTAAAAATCTTAAAGATCTTTATAGAATAATCTCTACAATCTGGAGTCAATCTATTAAGCAAACAATAAAATAATGAAACAAATATTTGAAACACAATTATTAATGAAATTACATATTAAAAAAATAAATACAAACGAGTTCGTAATCGACAAAAACAATACACTCGTCGACGGGATGAGTTGTGAGACCTCTCCGGAGTGTCGGACACGTGTGAGATGGGCCATTCTCGGAGGTTGGCGATGGAACCTTCGGTGCCGATATAGGAACACCTGTCAATACGGATGTGCTAGCTGCATGGCTACGAGAGCTATGGGATCCATGAAAAAATTCTATCGTTGGAGACCTATGACCGATACTCGGTGGGGATTTTAATGGACTACCCTTTGACGATGATGCTCATCCAAGATTATTAGAAGTGATCCGATGGTGCCTCCGGGGGACGACGTAAACCATGATTATCACAAGTCATTCGTTGTATGATTTTCCATGAAACAAAAAAAATAATAAATATATTGATAAAGTCCATTCATGGATAAATAAATTAAAATACATCATTTTTTTATGGATATAAAACAATCAAAATATACAAAAAACATTTAGTGAAGGTAGAAAAACCAAAATTAATAAATTAATAAAGAGAAAAAATTACATAACTTATTAATACAACAAATGAAATATAAATTTAATTCGAACTATCATAATAATTGTTTAAGTTATCATCTTCATTATATGAAACATTATGACGTTCATTTTCTTCGTCAACCATACCTACTTCTACTTTTATAAACTATCCATTTGGATCATTCAACCAAGTGACGTCCTTGACTTCGTCTATTAATTCATGTCGAATTTTTGGATCGTCCTGTTGAAATGGTTCAACATTTTGTTCTATGGTAGCTGATGATTCGGGAAAGTCAAACACGGACCTAGCTTTGATCTTTCACATAGCTCACCAATCTCGATTGTCGCATCTTAAGCTAGGGTACTCCATATAATATACTTGAGCCGATCGTGATGCTAGGACAAATGGTTCGTAATTGTTCAATGTTCTTTTACGGTTAACATCCATAAGTTTTTAGTGTGGATGAACTCTTGTTCCTTGTGGTGTGGGATCGAATCAATCACATTTGAATAATACCGTTCTCTTAATTGGTAATGCGGGATACTCTACTTCAATAATTTCTATCAACATCCAATGATAGTCACTCTCGGCTAAGTTATAATTGCTTCCTTTAACGTATATACCACTACTTGAAAGACCTAATTTTTTAAGATCCCTTAAGTGTGCGAAACCTATAACCATTAATAAAATAACCATTATACGATTTAACGAGTTAGCAATGGACCTTATGCGAGATCTTTCATGTTAATTGCTTGTGCATTTTATGTCTATAAGTTAAACATAAAATCACCTATAAATTTAATTATTTTTCTATTAATGCTATCAACAAACTAAACATATAAAATGATCATAGTTACATATTGATTAAACCAAGAGGCAAACTCATTTTCAATTAGAGCATTAGCTTCATTCTTGGACGGGAACGAATTGTTCTGTTGTATTTCAACAAGAAATCCACTAAAGACAAGAGAATTATTAAAAAATGTAAGTTAGTCTCTACTATCTTCCTAATATGAATTATTAAATATAATAAATAGGTCAAACTCACTCAATGTAAGGTTTGACTTCTTCATAGTTCAATAATATATATCGAGTGTCTTGCTTTGTATTCTAGTTGTGTCAATTTTTTTATTTTGTATCGATCAATTGATCGACACAGTTGCTTGAATACGGATAACATCCCTTCAATGTGGTTTTCTTCTTTGTTGTTGAATTCAAAATTATAGGTTATTTTTTGATGTCTTGTATCTACATGAGACTCAAAATAATATGAGCAAAACAGAGAGGCTTCTTCGACCAAATATGCATTACATATTGATCCTTCCACTTTAGCTTTATTCTTAGCATTATTTTTTAGTTTACGTAGATACTTTCAAATATGAATAATTTTAACGTTTGAAAGTAAGAAATTTATTTAATTTGACTTTTAAATTGAATTTCAATACCCTTCAAATGGATACATCCATCGATATTACACGAGTCCAGCAATAGATGCCTCATATGGAAGATGAATTGAAAGATGTTCCATGGAGTCAAAAACGCTGGGTGGAAATATACGTTTTAGTTTGCACAAAATGAAGGGTATCTCATCACTAAGTCATAACATATCCTCTTGCTTTATAACTTTAGAAGTTAATTGCTTGAAAAATAAACCCAACTTTATAAGTAATTGCCAAACATTTCTCGATGAAAACTCCTAAATGCAATTGGAAGTAAACGCTACATGAAGACGTGACAGCCATGACTTTTCATCCCATAAAGTTTGTTATGCTATATATCAACACATCTAGCTAGATTGGACATATATCCATTGGGGAATCTGATTTTTTTACTCATTCAATCTTCTTTTTTATTGTTTAGACAGAGTATATGCGAGCTTTAGGATACTTTTCATATGCATCATCCTTTGCTAATTCGGCATTTTACGGAAGATTTTTAAGTCTTCCATGGAGTTGACATTATCTTTAGTTTTTCTCAACATATTCATGATTATGTTAAAAAAATTATCAAGAATATTTTTCTCAATATGCATGACATCTAAATTATGTCGGATGATATTTATACTCCGGTAAGACAAATCCTAAAAATACTTCGCTTCCTCCATCCACACATCCGAGAGATTCTATTATTATGATCATTGTCATA
>CAWUPB010000131.1:600000-780299 GCA_963924115.1 Dovyalis caffra
AAATTAAGTATATGAATTTTTTTTTTATTTAGTAATAAAGGGTAAAATTTAAACTTTCTAAAACATATATGGATAATATTGGAAAGTTCAAAATAAAGGGTGAAAGTGGAAAACTAGTGAAACTATAAAGGCAAAAATGTAGTTTACCACATATTGAGTTTTGGATTTATTTATTTTTTATGCAATAATATGGTCCTTGGTCTTTTACTTATTAAAAAAGCACAGATTCGCCCTTCTTCTTTGTCAAAATTGGACAGATTGTTATTATTATTAATAATAAAAACAAAAAAAAATTGGACTGGTTATTATTAACGTTTTTAAATTAACCGTCTGCCAGAAATCAAAATAAAAAAATCCATCATGCTGATCAATTAATTAATAATTTTGATTTATTTTCGAGCCCATAAAATACTTCTTTAAGTTGGTGTTTTCTCGAATTCTTTTGCCATGTTAAATCTTAGATTGATTTGTCCTTTTTTTTTTTTAATTGAAAAAGCTCCATATCTAGCCATTCTTTGCCATGTTACATCTTTTTGCTGATTCCTTGTAATTCAATATGGATCGGTATACATGCTGATGATCAACAGCCAAATTTCTTATAAAACTTTACTTACAGCAGCCAAATGCTGAGCTGAAAAGGAGGCATTTACTTCTCCATACATGGTGATACTCATCACTGAAGCCTTGATCGTTAATGTTTCAATCTTTCAGGGTTTTGGTTCTTCTTCCTTCTCTTCGGAGCTGTCACTTCTGCCGAGTTCCACATCACCTTCGCAGTCATCCTGACATCTCTTATTCTTGCTAGCTTCTTCTTCTTCTTCTTCTTCTTCTTCATCCTCATCAGTCAGTGCTTGTTGTCACTTCCTCTTCAGCGTATAGTAACAGGACTCCACACTTCTTCACCTTACAGCACTCAATGTTGCAATCACAACGAGGCAGGGTAGCACGGAATTCAAGTGTGGCCTCGTTGTACCAATGTTCCCCGAGACCGAGCCCGGTTTCAGTGCACCAATCAAAATTAGAAAATTTACTCTCATACCATAGAAGCACGTGCTCGGACTGAACAGATCTGCATTCGTCCAAATATCCCGAGTGCATAGAAAATGGCGTGATGAAACAGGGTAGCAAGCTTCGGCCAGAATCATTTTTGGTCTGAAACTGAGCTTCAAACTGACCACAGAACCCACTACCACAATGAGAATTCTGGAACTCAACAATAGCGCATGAAGCAAACCCCAAGAACCTACCATTTTGTCCAAATGGTGGCAGATGGATTGTTATTGAAGATCCTACACTTTGAAATGGGAACCACTCTGGTATTTCACTTCCAGCATAGCAAATTCTACCAGAAGGTGCTTGAAGATTAAGCTGTAACAACCAAAAAGAAAAAATTGTTAATGGACCGAAAACGAGAAAGATATGGAGAAATAAGAAAGGCTGGGGGGGGGGGGGGGGGGTGAGAGAGAGAGAGAGAGAGAGAGAGAGAGACCTCATTATAAAACTCCGCTCCTATGCTGAAAATCTTAAGTTTTTGCAGAGCATGTGACACAATATCATTCCGTGCATTTTGATCCAATTTCAAGCAATTAGTGAACATGAAATTTGGATTTGAGAAAGAATTCTTGAATTCCACCGGGCAGAGTTCTGTAAGGCTTGATATTGTTTCCAACGATATGCAGTCAAATGCGTCTATAACTTTTAGACGTGGTGGTAGCTCTGGCAATGATTTAAGCCTTTCACATCGACTGATGTCAAGAAATGTCAATTCCAAAAGTTGGTTGATGGCAGTAGGCATTCTCTCAAACTTGTTGCAACTCAGATCTAAAGAGCATAAAGAGGACAAAGAGTTTAAGTCAGCAGGAATTTCCAACCGATCACATCGACTTGCTTTGAGCTCCTCTAAATGTTTCAAATTCTTAAGATTTCTTGGAAGCTTCTCAAGTTTTGAGCAGCCGGATAGATGAAGGTTATGAAGTGCTGTCAAGTTGCACAAGCTTTCCGGGATACCAGCAAGATTTTTGCACGCATTCAGATGTAACGAACAAAGCCCCACTAGATGCTCGATTGATGATGGTAGCATTTTAATGGCTGTTCCATCCAACACAAGTTCCCTTAAGCCATCCATGTTTTCGAAGATCTCAGGGAATTTCTTTAATTTTGAGCAGCCAGATAGATTAATAATTCCAAGAGATTTTAACTTGCAAATGCTGCTTGGAAGACTCTCAAGCTTGGTGCAATTTGTGACACGCAATTCACAAAGTCTGTCAAGGCACCCTACCGACAAGGGCACTTCTATTATTGCTGCTCTATCTAGATTTATGTGTCTTATGCTCCTTGAAAATTCAGGAAACCTCGCAAGTTTTGAGCAGCCAGCAAGAACAACTGTATCAAGAAATTCCAAATCAACAGTACTTGGAAAGCTCCTGATATTTTTGCAATCCATCAGATTTATGGAAAAAAGCATGCTGAAACGGCTTATAGATTTAGGAACCTTCTTAGGCAAACTGGTACAGCCTGTAAGAATTATACTAACAAGATTCGAGGCCTGCGATGGGCAAGGAAATTCCATAAGATGCTGGGAATGACTCAGGTCTATCTTCTTCAACTTTCCAAGATCCTGTAATGAAAGAGAAATGGTAATAAACCAGAGTTCTTGAACCTCATGATTTGTTCAAAGAAAAAACTGTAATAATGATTTGATATAGCAAAATACTCGTACAGAAAACTAAGAACTGAATATATTATAAAATCGTACCATGGATATTTTCCAAAGTCGTTTAAGATTGCTATAAGGCAATATGAGCTCAACAAGGTTCACCGGGTGGAAATTGACTGGAAAAGATTTCAATGGGTATCCATGCCAATATAGATATCGGAGCTCATTAGGAAGAGATTTGAGCCCTTCAGAAAGCTGCAACTTATTATGATTATCTTCTTCAAAGATTCCGCAATCAGGCATATAGAATTTGAGGAATTTAAGATTAGACATCCTGGCAAAAGCATTCGGATTTAGGTGTGCCTCTGTTATTTTAGACATGTCCAGGAATATGCCTTCAATTGCTTCAGTTCCCTAGCAATTAAACAAGGAATAGAGTATTCAAAGGTTAGAAAATACCTAAAGTTGAGCTGAGATGTTATTTTTTTTATCCTGATACACTTGAAAGCTGCAATGCAAAAATGAAATTGCATTGGGATTTTACCGTATTTTTCACAAGTACTTTAATCTTGGGAGTGTGACAAAGAATGGTGTAAATAGACCTGAGAGTGTGGAAATAATATCCTGACACACTTAAAAGCTGCAATGCAAAAATGAAGTTTAATGCATTTGGATCTTACCGTATTTTTCACAAGTACTTGATAGATATCCTCATGATTCCACAACCTGCTGCGTTTGCCAGGCTCTCTTGATTCTTGACGAACAATTTCCCTGCCCATTTCTTGCAATAAATCATGCATTTCTAGCTTATTGTCTCTAACAGTTATGAGGGCCTTATCAATGAGAACAGCAACTACGATATCTGTCGAGAAGCCACAACTATCCAGTAACTGTTTCACACTCTCGCTATCCTCACCTTTAAAGAAACATGCAATATGAAGAAAGATATCCTTCTCTTCCATATCCAGATCTTCACAACTAATTTTCAGCACATTTTGGATATCTTTGTTGGAAGTTTTTTCCAGTTTATCCAATGCACTTCGCCAGTCGCTCATGCCCTTTTGAAATAAAAATGAACCCAAAACTTTGAGAGCCAAAGGATTACCTTCAGCGTATGTTACAAACCAATTTGACAGGGCCTCGTACTGTTCTGCAGGATGTTTTCGCTTAAAAGCATTCTTCCTAAACAGTTGAAGAGCTTCAGAGAAATTTAAGTTCTCAACTTCATATGTAGTATCTACAATTTGTCTGAGCACTTGCTTATCTCTGCTTGTTATGATGATTCTGCTTCCTGAACCCAATCGACGGCGATTTCCAACCAAAGTTTCTAACTGCATAAAACTATTCACATCATCAAGAACAAGTAAAACCTTTTTCTGACGGACAATAGCTTCAACAGAAGATAGTGGATACATTCTTAGATCTCTTTCCTCCAATATTTTAGTAAGAAGCTCCTCTCTCAAACGAGTTAATCCACCAGCTCTTTCAGATTCTTCCCTAACGTTTTCAACAAAGCAGCAACCTTCAAATCCGCACGCAAGTTGGTTAAAAACAGCTCTAGCAAGAGTTGTCTTGCCTATACCGCCCATGCCCCAAATTCCTAAAATGCGAACATCTAACCCTCCAATAGATAACAACCCTTTAACTTGATCAATGCGTGAATCTAGTCCAACCTGTTCCTCTAAACCACTTGCTGATGCTTCTTTCAATTTGCTCAAAATGTCTTTGACAATATCATCAACAAGTCTGGACTCCGGTCTGTCAAATGTGAAAGTATAAGAATTTCACAGCTTTTTACATATTCAATTTCTAACATATCATACGCAAATTGTAGATTTCAACAAATATCCCTTAAATTTTCAAGCATTAATTACAGAATTTCACAGGGACAAGCATATGACTTCAAATAATAGTTTCCAGCAAAGTAAAATGTTCCAAATTGAATGAAATTGGAAAGGAAACTAAGATTAAAGAAGAAAATTAATTACCTAACAACCTGTGAGTCCCACCCTGCTAAATTGGCTGCTTTTGTCATAGCTGCCTTCCACCTCAGTGACTTTTCCTTGAAATTTATCTCATGTTCAGCAAAAGCTTCCTCAAAAACCCCAGTTTGCTCCAACACATCTGATGGATTGACATGGTAGAATACTGGGATGACCCTTTGTCCATGGAGTTCATGGCATTGGACGATCTTAACAAGCTCATCTAAGCACCATGGGGAGGATGCATAGTTCTTTGAGAAAATGATAACTGCAGCCTTTGAATTCTCAATTGCTTCCAAAAGGGCTGGACTGATCTCCTCCCCCTTCTAAGCTCCTTATCTATGAAAGTCTCAATGGCTTTTCGACGCAAAGCATCATAGAGATGACTTGTAAAAGTTTCTCGAGTATCTTCACCTCTGAAACTCAAGAAAACATCATACCTGCATTGCCAAGAGGCGGGAGAAGAAGAGGAAGAGGATGCCATGAGAAAGTAGGGAGCGTGGCAAAGAATGCTCTTAAATAGACCTGAGAGTGTGGAAATAATAGCCCCTGAAGGTTCCTGCAACTTTCTTTTTACAATCTATTTTCTACCACAAATTTTCCAATCAGTTTCTTTTGGTCAAAAGTCTTCTCTCGACCAAAAGAAGTTCTCAGGGTCCTAACTAAATTGCATTCGTCTAAATTAACTAGAAAAGAACTTAGATTTTTTACCCGCAGCGTATAAATATATAAAATCATTTAAAAAAATTGTTGCAGTTTAATAATCTGATTTATGGTATGAATTTATAATAATATATGAAATCAAAGATAAAAAAAAAAAAATTTAATCAAAAATTTTGTATTTAACTATTTTTTATTTGTGTTTTTCATATTTTTTTCTTTACAAAAATGATCTATCCTTGTTAATCCATTAATTATTAACTAAAAAGAAAATTAAATAATTTTTTTTAAAAAAATTTAGTATCTTATAAGATTGTGTAAAAAAAAAATAACAATTACTAAAAGCTTATACAGAATTGAACAAATATTTTATTTTTTATTTTATGTTGATGAGAATATTGATTTTTGAAAAATATGTGAATATAGTTTTTATTAATTGGATGAATAACATTAAAATAAATCAAAACTATGAGTAAATATAATTTTAAATTAATTGGATGAGAATTTAAAAGAAATAACAAATTAATGAAAATAGTAATAAATGACAACCTATGAGTAGTAAAATTCTTTATTCTAATATATATATATATTTTTTTTGAGAAATACATCTTATGTAATTGTTGATTAATAAATTATGTTATGCGATAGTAATATTTTATATAATATGCATGTGTTTATAGACATAATTATTTTTTGAAAAAAAAAACATTATTTTTTCAAATTAGATATTTTAAACTTTAGAAATAAATAATAAAGGAAATAAATTGTTGGTTCTTTTAAAATTTTATCACCCAATTAATTGTTAGTTCATTTGAAATTTTAACACCCAAAATTATTCAGAAACGAAAATTAACAAAAAAAATCGTTCACTTTTCAGAAACGAAAATAAAAAAATGGCCACACCAAAATAAAAATTAGATATTTTAAGTTTTAGAAATAAATAATGAAGGAAATAAATTGTTTGTTTTTTTAAAAATTCTAACATCCAATTAATTATTGGTTCCTTTAAAATTTTAACACCCAACATTATTAAGAAAAGAAAATTTTTTTTTAAAAAAAAAATTCAATGTTTAGGAAAAAAATGGAGGGCCTAGCCATTTAGTGTTCATGTGATAAGTAAATGGACGAAAATTTAGAAAAAAAGAAAAAAAAAAACTATTCGAGTGTTTAGAAAGGAAAAAAAATGAAAGGGGGAGCTGCTTACCGTTCACATGAACAAGTAAACGAAAAAAAGAGAGGAAAGAAGGCTCTAGCACTCGCAAAAAGAATTGAAATTTTTTTAAAAAAACTAAAGTACAATAATGAATAGTGTTAATCATTGTTCATTGTTACAGTGGAAAATCATTTTCCTTTAGTTGATAGCTTTTTTTTTTTTTTTTACTCGCGCTACGCTGCGAGTTGGATAAAATATATAAAATTATTTTTTAAAAAAATCATTTCAACTTGATAGTCTGTCATATGGTGTGAATCTATAAAAATATATGAAATTAAAGTTATAAAAAAATATTTTTATAATTTTTTAATCAAAATTTTGTATTTAACTATTTCCTATTTGGGTTTTTTCTCGTTACAAAAATGATTTATTCTTTTTAATATATGGATTATTAACTAAAAAATTAAATAAAAATTTTAAAAAAGCTTTAGTATTTAATAAGATTATGTCGAAAAACTAAAATAACAATTAATAGAACTTACATAGAATTGAACAAATAAAATAATTATTTTTTTATTTTATTTAATGTTGATGAGAATATTAATTTTTAAAAGAATATGAATTTAATTTTTATATATTTATGTATAAAAATGAATAATATTAAAATAAAAAAACTATATTAATTTGAATCATGGAGTGGTTAAGCCAAAATATAATTTTAATTATTCAGTTTAAAATAAATTAATTTTAAAATATTAAAAAATAAATAAATAAATTGTAAATGCTTAGTATAGTAGTAGTTACATAGTTAATTTATAAAAAAAACAACGATTCAATATTTTTTTTTATACATCATAACTATACTGAGTGGGTTCAAAGTTTTCAGTATAAAACAAAAAACACCATAGAAAAAGGTTAACTTGCAAGGAATATATTGACTAAATTTGAAATTAATAGACTAAAATAAAAATTATTATAAAATTGATTTCAATAAATTTTGACTATATAAAGAAGAAACAAATGAAACACTTGAATTCTTTTTCTTTTTTTTTCCTCCTTGAATATTTTTTTATTTTATTTTTATGTTATACATAGCCAGTTCTTGAATACGAGCACGCGCAAAGCAACCATCTTTTTTTTGCTTTTCACATTCCATTTTCAATTATTAATTAACTAATTTGCGTTTTTGGAAATATATTTTAATCTAAAAATGTATTTCAAATAAATTATATATTAATCATGCCACTATAATTTAATAATTATATAAATCTATTTTTCAAAAGAAAAAATAATCATATTCAAAAAATTTATTTCAAATTCCATACATATAGAAAAATAAATCAAAATTGTCAATAAATATAATTTTAAATTAATTTGATGAGAATTTAAAAAAAATGACAAACTAAAGTATTAAATTTTAAATAATATAGGTAATTAATAAAAAAATTAAAACAAAATGGAACAAAATCATAATACAATTGAAATTTGAAATATATATATATATATATATATATATATATATATATAGAGAGAGAGAGAGAGAGAGAGAGAGAGAGAAATTAAAGACCAAAATATCGAAAAAAATTCAATGAATAGTGAAAGAAATAATGATTTGTGAGTATGTGAATAGTATTATGAATAGTAAAAATCCATTTTGTTTTAGTGTTTTTTATTAAAATGTTTTCTTTTCTTATTAATCTTTTCCATATTTTTATCTATTTTTTTCTATTTCTTTAAAAAAAAAAATGTTCCATCTGATTTCATAGGACATTAGCTTGCCTTTTTTTTTCCTTCCTTATTTCGTAGGAATGAGTAAATTGCTATTTTAGAGTAAATTATAAGTTAGTCTCTCTTTCTTAGGAAAACAATTTAATTAGTCCATCTAATTTCAAAAACTAATGTTTTTGTCCTTTTTTGTTTTTTAAAATGTTTTTTTCTCATCAATCTTTTTTTATATTTTTATCTATTTTTTTCTTTTCTATTTCTTACAACAAAAAGTAAAAAAAAAAAAAATTGAAAAGTAGAAAAAAGGACAAAAACGTTAGTTTTTGAAATCGGATGGACTAATTAATTTGTTTTATGAAGAAAGAGGGACTAATTTATAATTTAATTCTAGAATGGCAATTTAATGATTCATACGAAATGATAAAGGAAAAAATGCAATGATAGCAACATTAAACGCTCTGTCAAAAAAGAAAGTGAATTGACGAAAAGGGGTAAAAGAAAAATAAAAAAAGGGAATAAGTTAAGGGTAGTAGTAAATTTTCACAAATCCATTGAGTGGCAATAAACATAATTAAGAATGAAAACGAAGACAATTTATAATGCAGAAGAAAAGAAAAAAGTGAAATGGTGAAAAAGGATTAAAGAAGAAAATGAAAATGAAAATCATTCAAAGGCAACTGTGGATTTCATAAATCCATCGAGTTGCAGTGATGGTAATTAAAAGTAAAAAAGAGGATGCTTATAAACAAAAAAAAAAAAAAAAAAACCCTCAGTCCATAGTACCAATGGGTGATAGTGAAAGTCTAAAAACAATAAACATCCCATGCCTTTTAGTTTCTTTTAATATAGTACCGCATTTTTTACCCACGTTACGCGACGGTATGATAAAAATTATTTTAATCTGATAGTATATTTTATGATGTGAATGTATAAAAATATATAAAATCAAAGGTAAAAAAATATTTTTAATTTTTTAATGTAATTTAAAATTAAATAGATGATAATTTTTTAAAAATGACAAATTAAAGTAGTAAATTTTAAATAATAAAAATAATCAACAAAAAACACTAAAAAAAATGGGATTAAATTACAATACAATTAAAGTTTGAAATTACCAAAAAAATATTGCATAAAAAAATTGAGGACTATATAATTTTAAATTAATTGGATGAGAAAACAATGAATAATATTAAAATAAATGGAAGCTATCATTAAATATAAATTTAAATTAATTGAATAAGAATTTGAAAAAAAATGGCAAATTAAAGTTATAGATTTAAAATAATAAAAATAATAAAACAAATAAAAACAAATGAGCTAAATCACAATAAAATTGATATAATTAGATAAACACACACACACACACACACACACTCTCTCTCTCTCGTATACACACACACACACACGAGGAGAGAAGCACTCGGTTGGTTTGTGCAACTAGGCTGCACGTAATTTTTTTAAAAAAAATTAATTGAGGGAGGCATGCGTGGTTGGCTCGTGCAAGCGTGCCCCGCGCCAAGCTTGCCTCGCCCGAAAAAAACCCTACAACTTCCGACGAACCGAGGTCATTCGAAGTTCGTCGAAAAATCGAGAGTCAACTTTCGGACCCTTAAATATTGAATTTCGGCATATTGTTTCCCCCAACGCCTTTAAATTACCGAAATAAAGCCAATAAACACATCTAAAACCTTAAAAATCATTTTAATACACACAAAAATAAAGAAAAATACAAAATAAAATCGGATTTTTTTCTTTTTTTGGCTTCGATCTACCTTCTCTAATTGTTTAATGGTTTGAAACCACCATGGGCAAACTCATCTCTCAAAAATAAACAAATCTAGTGGATTTTCGTCGACAAAGTGGCTTGAATAAAGTTGGCCGATGATCTCTCTCTCCTCCCATCTCTCTCTTCCTCTTAGCTTTCTCTCTCCACCCAAGAACCAATAAAAAAACTTATTTTAAGTAATCCTAGCATTGTTATTTTTGTAACTCAATTAAGAATTCTTTCTTTTTTTTTTTTAGAAATTGAATTGATAATTTAGTCTCGAAAAATATTTTAATAAATTAGTAGTTATCATTTATAAATAATTATTCATTTGGTCTCAAAAGATTAATTTTGAAATAATTTGTAACTAATTATTCACTACAATTACCAACAAAATTTTACAATTAATTAAAATTATAAATGAATAATATTGAAAAAAATGTATTTATTGATGAATTAATTACTTTCAATTTTTTTTACAAAAAATTATAGTCTTGTAATAATCATTTTCAATCATTTAACTATAGTTTAGGTGGTATTTGAAATAATAGTAAAAAAAAAATAGAGATAAATTATTAAAATATTTATTATAAAAATAATTTTAAGGTGTAAAAATGATTTTTAAGAATATTTAATGTATCTATAAATAAAAAATAAAAAATTAGTAAAAATAGAGAAAAATAATTAAATAATTAATAATAATTGATATGAAATAATTAAAAATTAATCTAATATATTTTAAATAAAAAAGATAGAAAAAAATTATTAAAATATATCGAGAGGGAGCTAAGTAACGCAAGAGCGAGATAACTCATGAGAAGGAAAATGTTTTCCTCTTTTGAAACTGAAAAAACATCTTCGAAAAAATACTCTATCATTTTTCGTTGACTGAAAATCATTTTCCGTTGATGTTTTTTCTTAATACAAAACAAACAATGAAAACAAAAAATTGTTTTCCTTCAAACAAATACAGCCTTATTCTCCCCTACAAATAAAAAAATTAAAAAATTTCAGGCCAAAAAAGAAATCTAAATTGATAGACTAGAACTTCCTTCCAGAGTAGGAATGATTGCAGCATCTAAATTTTCCTGTGACTTTCTTGGGACAAGTTACAGTCAGTGTGTGGCAAGATTTGTAGTTCAATTAGAGGTAGGAGAAGGGCTAAGGCAAAGAGAGAGAAGGGCTACCCCTACTATTCATTTGTCGAAGATTGAAAGGATCTCATTTATCAAAGAAAAAAATTTCAGCAGGATGATATCCAACTATTCATGAAATTTGGAGAAATAACTTGCAATATTAGTGGTATTTTGTTTTTATTTTGCCTACACCATTTAGACACAAAAACTTTGTTTGAGAATTCTGTGCCATTAAATGATTTATAGGAGCAAAGCAAGTCCTATAAAATCCTTTTGGGGTGTGAAATTTGTAGGACAAAAGGTGAAGAAATGTTGTGAGCAGTTAATGTCTTTAGAATAATAATGCGAGAAAAGGAGCTTAACAGATGGATGGTAAAACAGGGATCAAAAGATTTTAATCATGGGATAGGTCTCTTGAAAGAAAGACTCAATTCCATGTTTGATGTGAAATTTATAAACGAATAAAAAAAATCCCTATATTAAGTATCGACTTGTTTACGTTTCTTTGTCAAAAAATGGTTAAAAAATTGAAACTCTCTAACTCTTAGAATCTTGCACTGACTCTTTCAAGTGACAATGTCCCCTCATGTACTTGTGCTCACAAATAAGCCTTCACACCTAGAGTGTCGTTTGTGGATGATTTCTATAAGTTACAATTTGGAAGAGGAAAATACAAGATATGATGTTAGTTCATTGTTAGACAAAAAGATATGGAGATAACTTGATTGGAAAAAACAAGAAAAGCATACAAGTTGAGAAAGGCAAACCAAGTCTATGAGGTAATCATTTGCTCCCACAAGGAGGTGGTGAACACCTTTCTAACTGCTCACTGGTGTTGTGGAGGAGAGGCTGAGCATCTATCCCTAGTTTAGATAATGGTATGCAATCACAGTTTTAAAAAACAACTTGTTATGCAGAATTGTTGTAGTGGTTATACTTGTTGAAAGGAAAAATAAATTTTTGAGACAAGAAAATTTCTATAAAAAAACAAAAAAATTGGTGCTACAGGTATGGAAG
Organism: Dovyalis caffra; assembly: GCA_963924115.1. Classification (NCBI taxonomy): domain Eukaryota; kingdom Viridiplantae; phylum Streptophyta; class Magnoliopsida; order Malpighiales; family Salicaceae; genus Dovyalis; species Dovyalis caffra. The sequence continues at coordinate 612,095 of CAWUPB010000131.1, forward strand.
AGAAAGACTAGTATAAGTATTTAAATATAGAAATATAATTATAGGAGTATTATAGTAAATATACAATAATACATTTCTTAACCCTCTCAAAAAGCTACAAATAAGCCCCAAAACACCCAAAAAATAGCTTCAAAACAGACCCAAAACTTACCCAAAGCCGCCAAACTTGGCCCCGAAACTATTACCAATAACCCCTCAAAACTCTTACAGAGCAACCCCTTCAGATAGGTCATTTTAGCCACCAAAGCAGCTCCAAAAACAACCCCAAACCAGCTTCAAAACTACCCAAAAAACCCCAAAAAACCCTCCAAAAATAGGCCTAAAACCAACCCCAAAACAGACCCAACACCTACCCAAAGCCCCCAAACTCAGCCCTGAAACTGTTACCAACATCCCCCGAAAACCGTTATAGAGCAACCCCTTTGGAAAGGCCACTTGAACCACCAAAGAAGCTCCACAAACACCCCCAAACCAGCTTCAAAACCACCCAAAAAAACCCCAAAAACCATAAAAAATGAGGCATAAAACCAACCCCCAAAACAGACCCAACACCTACCGAAAAGCCCACAAACTCAGCCCTGAAACTGTTACCAACAGCCCCCAAAAACCACTACAGAGCAACCCCTTTGGAAAGGCCATTTGAACCACCAAAGAAGCTCCACAAACACCCCTTAACCAGCTTCAAAACCACCTAAGAAAACCCCATAACCCATAAAAAATGATGCCTAAAACCAACCCCCAAAACAGACCCAACACCTACTGAAATGCCCACAAACTCAGCCCTGAAACTGTTACCAACAGCCCTCAAAAACTGTTACAGAGCAACCCCTTTGGGAAGGCCATTTGAACCACCAAAGAAGCTCCAAAAACACCCCCAAACCAGCTTCAAAACCACCCAAAAAAACCCCAAAACCCATAAAAAAATGAGGCCTAAAACCAACCCCCAAAACAGACCCAACACCTACGGAAACGCCCACAAACTCAGCCCTGAAACTGTTACCAACAGCCCCCAAAAACGGCTACAGAGCAACCCCTTTGGAAAGGCCATTTGAACCACCAAAGAAGCTGCACAAACACCCCCATACCAGATTCAAAACCACCAAAAAAACCCCTCAAAAAAACCCACCAAAATAGACACAAAATATCCCTCAAGACAGCCCCTCGAACACTTTTTGGAGTTAATGCAAAAGAAAAGAAGAAATAAAAATTAATTGTGATTTGTCTCATTTTTTGTGATTCAATTAACTTTCGATGATTGTTCGCAATGTTACAATATATTCTTTTTTTTAATTGCTTAATAGTAATTGTTTATTCTAAACAAAAAAAGCGAGAGAAATGATGGATAAAAACAACTAACTTATTATATGCATAGATAATAATACATGTTATACATATTTAAATTAATTTTATGTTGATAATTAATATAAATTGGCTATTGGATCAATTAATTAATAAACGAGTTATCGGTTATGCTATAGAGACGATTCATTATCTATCTTATCATTTCGGATATATGCTACATGCTAGATTTTTTTTATCATCATTTGTGTTATTTTCATGACAAAAATATTCATACAAATTTATTATAAGTATTTAAATATATAAATATAATCACAAGGGTATTATAGTAAATATACAATCATATATTTTCTTTCCTTCCTCTTCCAAACAAAGAAAATGTATTTTCTTTCTTTTTCTACTCTTATCCAAACAACAAATGGAAAATGATTTTCTTTCCTCCCTCTTTTCTTTTCTCTCACTTTCTTTCCTCCCAAGAGGAATTATCCAAACATAGGGTAAATTTTCCTGTGACTTTCTTGGGACAAGTTACAGTCAGTGTCTTTTTATTTTCTACGACAGATATTTCCAATCACTTTCTTAATTTGGTCAACAATCCTCTGTCGAGACCAAGATATTGGGTAGAAGATGCCAACGTTACAAACTACTCAAAAACTGTATGTATAAAACATCATAAATTTCAAAGTAAAAATATATCTTTTTTGCAAGGAGGCGGGAGAAGAAGAGGATGAGGATGCCATGAGATAGCCGTCAGAGATTCTACTATTTTAATTCTTGGAGTGTGGCAAAGAATGATCTGAATAGACCCATGAAGTTTCCTGCAACTTTCTCTGTTTTTTACCCCAAAATTTTGCAATCAGTTTCTGTTAGTCAAAAGTCTTCACTCGACAAAAAGACGTTGTCAATGTCCCAACTAAATTGCTTTTTCAAGCTTTACTACGCGATGGTTCGATGTTTGGTAACGGGTAGGTTATAAATTATTCTGAAATTCAAGGGAACAGGAATAAAAGTATTTTTTTAAAAAAAATTGTAATTAAATCTTTTAAATTTGTTAACCAATCTTAAATGATTTTAGACACATATAAAAAGACATGTGTCATAATTTTATTCGTTTAAGTACTTCTCATTGGCATCCAATTTCAATCTCATGATAATAATTTACTGATGAGAAGAATATCTCGTTGGCGATGACGACGATGAAGAGGTCAAGTAACATGCTTTTGTAAGAGAAATGGACAGAGAACGAGCCATCAAAGGTTTTTTTTTTTTACTTTCTTTCTTGGGTTTTCGGGAGGAGGAAGGAAGACACAGAAAATACTGGGAAATCGTCTGCAAGAATTTGGTTATGGATAAAGTAAAAGACAGAGAGGGAGAGGTGGTCATATATGGAAGGAGCTGGAGAGTGGTTTGTCGGTATTTTCTCTGATAGTGACACGTTTTCAGACTACCAAACTTCATTTTGATCCTTAAGCTTCTTCAGTATGTCATTTATTTCCTTGTATTTTGAAATTTTTCAATGACCCTTTTAGTTAGTTTCAAAAAAGTTCAAATGTTTTTATTTATTATCAAAATATGGTTCTTGGTCTTTTACTTATTAAAAAAGCACAGATTCGCCCTTCTTCTTTGTCAAAATTGGACAGATTGTTAATAATAATAATAATAATAATAATAATAATAAATTTGGACTGATTATTATTAATGTTTTTAAATTGAGCGTCAATCAGAAATCAAAATAAAAAAATCCATCATGCTGATCAATTAATTAATAATTTTGATTTATCTTCGAATCCATAAAATAATTCTTTAATTTGAAAGAGATTGTCTGTGTAACTTTTTTTTTTTTTTTTTCCCTTTGAGAACAAAGAGATGTTGTAAATTTGAAACTAAAATGATAATGTATAGTTTATGTTTTTATAAGAGTCAAAATATTTTTAGGTTAATATTCTCTCATTGACACTATTTTTTTATATCAGATTTTAAGAAAATTATTCATATTTAAGGAGTGCATATTCCAAATACCAAATACAGAAAAATAACTAATTAAGATACAAAAACTCAAGCCATTCTTTTTTAAAAAGACAAAAGAAAAAGAAAAAAAAGATGACATTCCATGGGTAACGTTACCTTTGAAGCTAAGATTAACGATGCAAAAAATAAAGAGATTCATCCATCTTGTTGAAAACATAATATAAATCTCATCAGCAAAGCCTTGATCATTGATGTTTCAATCTTTCAGGGTTTTGGTTCTTCTTCCTTCTCTTCGGAGCTGTCACTTCTGCCGAGTTCCACATCACCTTCGCAGTCATCCTGACATCTCTTATTCTTGCTAGCTTCTTCTTCTTCTTCTTCATCCTCATCAGTCAGTACTTGTTGTCACTTCCTCTTCAGCGTATAGTAACAGGACTCCACACTTCTTCACCTTACAACACTCAATGTTGCAATAACAACGAGGCAGGGTAGCACGGAATTCAAGTGTGGCCTCGTTGTACCAATGTTCTCCGAGATCGAGCCCGATTTTAGTGCACCAATCAAAATCAAAAAATTTACCCTCATACCATAGTAGCACGTGCTCGGACCGAACAGATCTGCATTCCTCCAAATCTCCCATGGGAATATAAAATGACGAGAACATACGGGGTAGCGAGCTTCGGCCAGAATCATTTTTGGTATGAAACTGAGCTTCAAACTGACAAGAGAACCCACTCCCACAATGAGAATTCTGGAACTCAACAACATTGCATGAAGCAAATCCCAAGAACCTACCATTTTGTCCACATGGTGGCAGATGGACTGTTATTGAAGATCCTACACTTTGAAATGGGAACCACTCTGGTATTTCACTTCCAGCATAGCAAATTCTAACAGAAGGTCTTTCAAGATTAAGCTGTAACAACCAAAAAGAAATAATTGTTAATGGACCGAAAACGAGAAAGATATGGAGAAATAAGAAAGGCTGGGGGGGGGGGGGGGTGGTGGGGTTTGAGAGAGAGAGAGAGAGAGACCTCATTATAACACTCCGCTCCCATGCTGAAAATCCTAAGTTTTTGCTGAGCATGTGACACGATATCATTCAGTGCATTTTGATCCAATTTCAAGCAATTAGTGAACATGAAATTTGAATTTGAGAAAAAATTCTTGAATTCCACCGGGCAGAGTTCTGTAAGACTTGATATTGTTTCCAACGATATGCAGTCAAATGCTTTTATAACTTTTAGATGTGGAGGAAGCTCTGGCAATGATTTAAGCCTCTCACATTGACTGATGTCAAGAAATGTCAATTCCAAAAGTTGGTTGATGGCAGTAGGCATTCTCTCAAATTTGTTGCAACTCAGATCTAGAGAGCGTAAAGAGGACAAAGAGGTTAAGTCAGCAGGAATTAGCAACCGATCACATCGACCTGCTTTGAGCTCCCCTAAATGTTTCAAATTCTTAAGATTTCTTGGAAGCTTTTCAAGTTTTGAGCAGCCGGATAGATGAAGGTCGTAAAGTTCTGTCAAGTTCCACAAGCTTTCTGGAAGACCAGCAAGATTTTTGCATACATTCAGATGTAATGAAGAAAGCCTCTTTAGATGCTCGATTGACGACGGTAGCACTTCAATGGCTGTTCCATCCAACACAAGTTCCCATAGATCATCCATGTTTTCGAATATCTCAGGGAATTTCTTTAATTTCGAGCAGCCAGATAGATTAATAATTCCAAGAGATTTTAACTTGCAAATGCTGCTTGGAAGACTCTCAAGCTTGGTGCAATTTGTGACATGCAATTCACAAAGTCTGTCAAGGCACCCTACCGACAAGGGCACTTCTTTTATTGCTGCTCTATCTAGATTTATGTGTCTTATGCTCCTTGAAAACTCAGGAAACCTCGCAAGTTTTGAGCAGCCAGCAAGAACAACTGTATCAAGAAATTCCAAATCAACAGTACTTGGAAAGCTCCTGATATTTTTGCAATCCATCAGATTTATGGAAGTAAGCTTGCTGAAACGGCTTATAGATGGAGGGACCTTCTTTGGCAAACTGGTACAGCCTGTAAGAATTATACCAACAAGATTCGGGGCCTGCGATGGGCATGGAAATTCCATAAGATGCTGGGAATGACTCAGGTCTATCTTCTTCAACTTTCCAAGATCCTGTAATGAAAGAGAAATGTTAATAAACCAGAGCTCTTGAACCTCATGATTTGTTCAAAGAAAAAACTTTAATAATGATTTGATATGGCAAAATACTCGTACAGAAAACGAAGAACTGAATATATTATAAAATTGTACCATGGATGTTTTCCAAAGTCGTTTAAGATTGCTATAAGGCAATATGAGCTCAACAAGGTTCATCGGGTGGAAATTGACTGGAAAAGATTTCAATGGGTATCCATGCCAATATAGATATCGGAGCTCATTAGGAAGAGATTTGAGCCCTTCAGAAAGCTGCAACTTATTATGATTATCTTCTTCAAAGATTCCACAATTAGGCATATAGAATTTGAGGAATTTAAGATTAGACATCCTGGCAAAAGCATTCGGATTTAGGTGTGCCTCTGTTATTTTAGACATGTCCAGGAATATGCCTTCAATTGCTTCAGTTCCCTAGCAATTAAACAAGGAATAGAGTATTCGAAGGTTAGAAAATACCTAAAGTTGAACTGAGATATTATTTTTTTATCCTGACACACATTAAAGCTGCAATGGAAAAATGAAATTGCATTAGGATTATACCGTATTTTTCACAAGTACTTGATAGATATCCTCATGATTCCACAACCTGCTGCGTTTGCCAGGCTCTCTTGATTCTTGACGAACAATTGCCCTGCCCATTTCTTGCAATAAATCATGCATTTCTAGCTTATTGTCTCTAACAGTTATGAGGGCCTTATCAATGAGAACAGCAACTACGATATCCGTCGAGAAGCCACAACTATCCAGTAACTGTTTCACACTCTCGCTATCCTCACCTTTAAAGAAACATGCAATATGTAGAAAGATATCCTTCTCTTCCATATCCAGATCTTCACAACTAATTTTCAGCACATTTTGGATATTTTTGTTGGAAGTTTTGTCCAGTTTATCCAATGCACTTTGCCATTCGCTTATGCCCTTTTGAAGTAAAAATGAACCCAAAACTTTGAGAGCCAAAGGATTACCTTCAGCATATGTTACAAACCTATTTGACAGGCCCTCGTACTGTCCTGCAGGATGTTTTCGCTTAAAAGCATTCTGGCTAAACAGTTGAATAGCTTCAGAGAAATTTAAGTTCTCAACTTCATATGTAGTATCTACAATTTGTCTGAGCACTTGCTTATCTCTGCTTGTAATGATGATTCTGCTTCCTGAACCCAATCGATGGCGATTTCCAACCAAAGTTTCTAACTGCATAAAACTATTCACATCATCAAGAACAAGTAAAACCTTTTTCTGACGGACAATAGCTTCAACAGAAGTTAGTGGATACATTCTTAGATCTCTTTCCTCCAATATTTTAGTAAGAAGCTCCTCCCTCAAACGAGTTAATCCACCAGCTCTTTCAGATTCTTCCCTAACGTTTTCAACAAAGCAGCAACCTTCAAATCCGCACGCAAGTTGGTTAAAAACAGCTCTAGCAAGAGATGTCTTGCCTATACCGCCCATGCCCCAAATTCCTAAAATGCGAACATCTAACCCTCCAATAGATAACAACCCTTTAACTTGATCAATGCGTGAATCTAGTCCAACCTGTTCCTCTAAACCACTTGCTGATGCTTCTTTCAATTTGCTCAAAATGTCTTTGACAATATCATCAACAAGTCTGGACTCCGGTCTGTCAAATGTGAAAGTATAAGAATTTCACAGCTTTTTACATTTTCAATTTCCAACATATCATACGCAAATTGTAGATTTCAACAAATATCCCTAAATTTTCAAGCATTAATTACAGGGTTTCACAGGGACAAGCATATGACTTCAAATAATAGTTTCCAGCAAAGTAAAATGTTCCAAATTGAATGAAATGGGAAAGGAAATTAAGATTAAGGAAGAAAATTAATTACCTAACAACCTGTGAATCCCACCCTGCTAAATTGGCTGCTTTTGTCATGGCAGCCTTCCACCTCAGTGACTTTTCCTTGAAACTTATCTCATGTTCAGCAAAAGCTTCCTCAAAAACCCCCGTCTGCTCCAACACATCTGATGGATTGACATGGTAGAATACTGGGATGACTCTTTGCCCATGGAGTTCATGGCATTGGACGATCTTAACAAGCTCATCTAAGCACCATGGGGAGGATGCATAGTTCTTAGAGAAAATGATAACTGCAGCCTTTGAATTCTCAATTGCTTCCAAAAGGGCTGGACTGATCTCCTCCCCTCTTCTAAGTTCCTTATCTATGAAAGTCTCAATGGCTTTTCGACACAAAGCAGCATAGAGATGACTTGTAAAGTTTTGACGAGTGTCTTCACCTCTGAAACTCAAGAAAACATCATACCTGCATTGCCAAGAGGCGGGAGAAGAAGAGGAAGAGGATGCCATGAGAAAGTTGTCAGAGATTCTACTATTTTAATTCTTGGAGTGTGGCAAAGAATGATCTGAATAGACCTGAGAGCGTAGAAATAACAGCCCCTGAAGTTTCCTGTGGCTTTCTTGGTACAATCTATTTTCTAACACAAATTTTCCAATCAGTTTCCTTTGGTCAAAAGTCCTCTCTCCAGAAAAAAGATGCTATCAAGGTCCCAACTAAATTGCTTTTGTAAGCTTTACCACGCATTGGTCTAAGTTAATTAGTCATGGGCGGATTATAAAGTACTCTCAATTTTTTATCAACAGGAAAAAAAAGTTTTGAATCTACAATTCATAAAGGCTCAACCGATGTTAGACACACACAATACAAAAAAAAAAAAAAAAAAGTGTCATTTTAATGATTCACTCTCTAACCAATTTTATACAATATTAAGTAAGAAGACGTGTGGTTTTAATGATTCACATGTTTTTCCTACGTGTTTCGTATGTGATTAACAAAACGGAAAGACTTAACTGAAGGAAAGATAAATAAATAAAAAGAAAGATTAATACATCGTGAATTTCTTAGAAAAATATTAACTTGATGTTTGATAATGGATAGCCATGAGACCAGTGATTTATCGTGCAATAAGAGTTTATGATCAGAAGATTTTGCAGGGCAAAAAACGATCTAAATGGACTTGAGACATCCTTCCTAGGTAGGAATAATTGCAGCCCCTGAAGTTTTCTGTGACTTTCATGGGACAATCTACTACAGTCAGTGCCTTTCTATTTTCTACCACAATTTTTTTCAATTACTTTCTTAATTTGATCAACAATTCTCAGGTATCGTGTAAAAAGTCCCAACCACATTCACAGTATGCATAAAACACCATAAATTTATTGGAAAAAACATATCTTGATGTTTGATAATGAAAGAAGACTTCTCTAATGCATTGAGTCTTGACTCTGTGCTGGCTAGCTGTTAAATTAACTATATATATAAGAACCCAGCTGTTGCTTTTTAAAAAGCTGATCAAACCACAAAGAAATCAAATCCATCCATCGATCAAAGAATGGAATACAAACATCAATCTAATGACTAATTTCATAAGTAAATGTAATGAAAGAGGATTTGTATTTATACAGGCAGCAAAGGTTGTTGTAATAACTAATGATCCAAGGCAGATGGATCAAAGCTCATCTTGAGGTTTTGTCTCTCTCTCGTGACCAGATAGGCTTTTCTTCACCTTCTCCTTCGTCTTTTGCAAAGTTTCACTAGCTATTTTTGCAGCTGATCTTGCTGAATCCTCCACTGTTGCTTTGCCCTTCTCCACACTCTTTGCAACAGCTTCTTTCATCTTCTCTCCAGTTCCAGTAGCATCTCCATGCCCCAAAGCCTCGTCCCTCCCTCTAAAACTAAAAATCCCAACAAAAAAAAAAAATATATTGAGCAAACGAAAATGGGTTGTGACAACTTAAGAAATTAATTAACTTACTCTAGATTTGGAGGAAAGATAGAGGCTTGAGCTTGATTGAACACAGTTCTGACTTTGTCCCAAAAACTTGTGCCTGTACCAGCATTAGTTGTTGCTGGAGGATTTGCTGAGGATGAAAACAAGCTTCCGATTATCTTAGAAAAAATATTTGATCTCTGTGCATTCTCCAAGTCCACCGGGGCCTGTTGGCCATGAGCAATCTCAGATATCAGCAAGAACAAAAATAGAACCAAGATAGTGCATCTCCTAAGCCTATCCATGACATCGAAATCTGAATCAGCAGGGCTTGGTACTTCAGACTAAGAAGCATGAGCGGCCATGACTCTATAGTGCTGTCTTCGGCATCGAGAGCTGTGACACGTTTGAGGATTGTTGCTTATGATGTGGCTTCCCGTAAGAACGTGCAGGTGGCGGTGGGGAGTGGTGACTAAAGAGCCAGAACAAAAAGGCTTAAAGGTTTGATCCAAAAAGTATGAATTCCTTTTAGACAGTCCATCAAAACAAGTAGCTGGCATGGGCTCTAATTAGTGGGCTTAAAGTTCTTGGCTAATCTACCAGCACTGGGAACATAAACATCTTGCTTTTCCTCCAAAAGAATTTCTTTGTTTTCTTGAGTAAATTATAAATTAATCCCTTTCGTTTTGAGACATTAATTAATATTGATCGTGATTGATTTAATTTTTATATTTTATAAAATTTCTTATTTTCTCATAAATCTTTCGATATTTTTACTCGTTGTTTTATTTATTTTCTATGTCTTAAAACAAAATATTAAAATAAATTAAAAAATATTAAAAAGGCTAAATAATTATTTTTTTGAAAATCACAATGACTAATTAATTCATTTCTTGGGACTAACTTATAATTTACTCCAGTTTTTTTTCGTGAATATATACCATAACAAGTTAAAACTTCTTGACAAATAAAAATTTCATTTGTGTGTTGTGCGAGTAAATTATAAATTAGTCTCTTTAGTTTTTCAAAAGAAATCAAATGTATTTTTAAATCTATTCATAACGTTTTTTTTTCTTTGTTCCTTTTCAACTATTTTGATTTTTTGTTCTAAGAAATAAAAAACGTAAAAAATTTTAAAAAATAAAAAATATATAATTTTTGAAATAAAATATTATTAAATTAATGATGTTTAGTATTGATGAAATGATTAATTAATGAATTTTTTAAAAAAGAAGAACTATTTAATTCTATTGCGCATATAGTTAGTGTGTTTTTCACAATGGTTAATGTTGTTGCATATATTGTGTTGGTTTTGTCCATGACACGGTGTGGTAGGTCCACCGTCCAACGTTGTTCTCACTCATAATATAGTTTTTCAACACAAAAATCATGGCATTTCCTTTCCACATCACAACAATAATAGAAAGAAAAAGAAAAAAATAATACAAAGCAATGCTAATTCTAAAGTAAAAGGAGTAATTTTAACCTTAATTAAAAAAAAATTGAATGCATGAGAGCTTTCAAAAAAACATGAAAAAGAATCAAATAAGATTAATATTATTCATAGAGTTAATGGCTTAATTTTCTTTACATAAATTATTAAAATATATATTAATTCTTCAATTTATTTTTATATTTTTAACTGAATTAATTTTATCTTTAAATATTTATTAAGTGTTTAATCTTTTTTATAACCAAAATTATTCACATAATTTTGAGAAAAAAATCTTCTGTTTAATGGAGTTGTAAGGTATTTTAAGAATAAAAATTAATAATATGCAAATTTCGTAATAGTTTTAATTGTTTAATTTGAAAACCTTAATAAAAAAATAAATTAAAAATTTAACATCTATTTAAAAATAAAATATACATAATTAAGGATATAAAAACAGGTTAAATAATTATCCTATATACATGATAGATTGTGATATTAATTTTTATTCATAATAAAATTTTATTAACATAATTAAAAGTCACATGAAATTAATAAAATTTTTATTACCATAACTAGGGGCAGTCATGGCATTTCATAGCTGTACGAGGAACCCGAGAGAGCGAGAGAGAGAGAGAGACTTAACAAAGAAGAGAAAGAAAATATAGCAGAAGTAAACTAAACAATAGAGACGGAGAGAGATGGTGAGAGGTTTGTATTCAGCTACTAATTATATTAATAATTAATAATTAATAATAAAAGATTCATTTGTACTCCATTTCTCTCTCTTAATTTGGTGGGTTTTTTTCCTTATTATTTTTTTCTTCCTTTGCAGGTAGAGACAACCCACCAGTTGTTGCTGCTCCTTGAAGAGAGAGAGAAAGAAAGCAGAGATTTTTAGAGAGACGGCGACTTCTACCGAGATGGGATCTGACAATCGGTGCTGCTTATACAGCTGCTGCTACTACTTCTACTATTAACTAAAACAAATCCTCCACATTCCCATTTCTCGTCTCAGGTATTTATCATGAAAACTGATGTCCTTTCTACCATTTTTCCATGAACTTATTATTTGTTTTTTATTACTGCATCTGTCCCTATTGAACTCTTAAGTTTGATGTTTCGCTTTATAAATTTTAGATCTACTGTATTTTTCTTTTGTTGATTCATTGACAATATTGAAATGGGTTGTGTGTGTGTATGTGTTTTTTTTTTTTTTTATTTGGGATAAAATGTTGCTATTATATTTGCTTGGACAACTTTAGATTTGGATCATGGAAAGATTAATAATTTTGGAGCGTTTTGATGTGCTTTATGTAATGAATATCAGATTCAATTGTTATCAAGGATTGAAGTTATTTTCTTTTTCATGTTTTGACCACCCAATATGCAAATGGATTGTTTAAGTGTTACTGTTCCATCATGTTTATGAATTTAATGAATTTTTGTTTAGAAGTTATTAAATTTCTACAATGTGGGTTGATGTAGGAAAATGTTATGAATTGTTTGGAATTACAGATAGAGTATCATGGCTTATCACCGGATAATTATTCTAGATATCATTATAGCTACATTTTTCAGCAAAACAAAAAAAAAAAAGAAGTTTTGAATTGTTAATTTTTATGAGGGACCCCAGTGATGATTGTGGGAAAAAAAAAAAAGAAAAGAAGAAGAAGATGGTTTCATTCTATACTCATCAAACCAAAAAAAAAAAAAAAACTGTAAAGGAGAGTAGTGCATTTTAAGTTTCTTATTATTTGTAACCTCTTATAAGAATTGTTGATGAACTTTAACAGTAGTGTGTTTGTTGGAGAATGATATAGAATTGTTGATGAACTTTAACAGTAGTGTGTTTGTTGGAGAATGATATAGAATTGATGAACTTAGCAGTTAATAATGAACCTTTTGATTAATAAATGACTGAAGGTAGTATCTGGGTGCCTTTTATATATTCCCAAATTTTATTTTGCATCTTTTCTTATTGCTACATTGTAGTGGGAATGCACTACGTAGATTCATACCTAGCATGAATGTGCAAGGTTTAAAATTTTCTTGTTTTTGTTTTCTTTATTTCATTGATCAGTGGAAATATCAAAATAAAATTCTTCCTTCATGTGTGGTTATGATGACTAATTTCAATGGTTGAGAAAGGAGTGACAGCTTCGTTCTTTCTTTGCTTCTTTTTCTAATTTCAGCAGGACTTTGAGAATCTTATCAACAATTTAGTTCATTGTGTGGTTTATTGGGTTTTATTGAAGAAGCTTGATGGGTTCCAGATACCCATCTCATCGACTTGGCAATGGCCTTTTTGTATCTGGTCGACCAGAGCAGCCAAAAGAAAAGGCTCCAACAATGAGCTCAACTGCCATGCCTTATACAGGTGGTGATATTAAGAAATCAGGAGAGCTGGGGAAAATGTTTATCCCTACAGAAGGTTCCAAGTCTAGGAAATCTGGACCTATAACCGGTCCTCCTTCAAGGACTGGATCTTTTTCAGGGGCTGCTACACATTCAGGGTCAGTGATGTCAAATGCTGCTCCGCGTGCTGGCTATACCACATCAGGTCCTTTATCCTCTGGAGGCTTGCCTGGTTCAGCATCACTAAAGAAATCGAGTTCCGGACCACTAAATAAACATGGGGAACCCATAAAGAAGTCCTCTGGCCCTCAATCTGGTGGAGTAACGCGGCAAAATTCTGGATCTATTCCATCAGCCCTGCCAGCGACTGGTCTCATAACATCCGGACCTATTTCTTCAGGACCACTAAATTCTTCTGGTGCTCCTCGGAAAGTGTCTGGTCCATTGGAATCCACTGGTTCATTGAAATTACACAGCTCTGCCATTATTAACAACCCAGCTGTGACAACTTTAAATCAGGATGATGACTACTCTGTCAGGAGGAACTTCCCCAAAACAGTTGTATGGTTGGTTATACTGATTTTCGTGATGGGATTCCTTGCTGGTGGTTTTATTCTTGGAGCTGTTCACAACGCCATCCTCCTCATTGTCGTTGTGGTTCTTTTTGTCATAGTTGCTGCATTAGTTTTTTGGAATATGTGTTGGGGAAGAAGATATATCGCTGAGTTCACTGCTCGCTATCCTGATACTGATCTCAGAACTGCAAAAAGTGGGCAATATGTGAAAGTTTCTGGGGTATGTAATAGATGCTTTCATTTTCTCTTCTTCTTTTTTTTTTTTTTTTTTTTTTTTTTTTAATGTGCCTGTTTGATGTCTATGTGCTACTTTTACATTCAGTGTAGATTGATACCTCCATTCTTGTTGGTTGCCACTAATTTTCCTGTCTTTTTTTCTCTCTTCTTCTCTACACCTGAATCCAATGATGCTTTAATGTCTGTGCATTATGCTTTCTAATATTTGTGTCTTAAAGGCATTTATGGTATGCAGAACCAATCATATTTGAATTTTTTTTTCTTATGTATAATTACTTGACGTTAATCAGAATGTTTACTGTCTTGTAATTGCTGAAGGTGGTTACCTGTGGTAATGTCCCTCTGGAGTCTTCATTTCAAAGAGTTCCCAGATGTGTCTATACATCTACAAGATTGTACGAGTACCGTGCATGGGGTTCAAAACGTGCCAACTCTAATCATCGCTACTTTACATGGGGATTGAGATCATCAGAGGTAAGAAGATGGCTTTGTATTTTTAATGGCCCTTGCTGCAGTTTTTCTTCACCAACCCCCCCCCACCCCCCGCGCGAACTTTTGTCTCTCTCTCTTGAACATTTAGTTTTGAAGAGAGACTATCAACAAATTCACACAAACACTAGCACCCTGCAAGCTGGCTATACTATTCTTATCCAGATATGTAGACACATGCCTTTTTGAGACTGTTATTCTTCTCTCACTAACCAACCCCAGTTCCAGTGGAGAACCCAGCAGCAATAATAGAGATCGTAGATAAAAAACTTCAAACTGAAACCACTCCAGAAAAAGTAGTTAAAACCAGTAGTTATTTGAAACATTAACAGCTCTCGAAGACCCTAATTCTCAAACTCGCAATTATTCCCTAGCGTAGGTTACGTTAAGTAAATAGGAATAATGAGAAATTTAATATTCTATTCTCAACTGGACTAATGAAAATCCTTGTTAGGATCTCTTATGCTTGGAAAGAATATAGAAGACGATCCTTGCCCTTATTTAAATTTCTGCTGCATTATCTTCCCTTTCCTAGTCCTTACTAATTTTCGAAATTTGCAATGATGCATGGATGTTTCCATTCAAAGCAAGTGATCTTGCCTTAAAATCTCATTGTTTTAACAGGATATATTTTTCGTATGTTTTGTTTTGCAGAGGCATGTTGTTGACTTCTACATCTCTGATTTCCAATCTGGTTTAAGAGCATTGGTTAAGACTGGCGGTGGCACAAAAATAACTCCTTTGGTTGACGATTCTTTGGTTGTTGATATTAACCCTGGAAAGAAAGACTTGTCTCCGGAGTTTGTCAGGTGGTTGGGAAAGAAAAATCTTTCGAGTGATGAGCGTTTAATGAGACTGAAAGAAGGGTAAGACTCTCCCCTTGAAGAATCAGATCATCAAGTATTTAATTTCACTCCATGCCCTTAGGTTGAAGCTTGAACCAGAAAACATGTTAGGTGTTGATCATATCTTCTTTTTTTTTAACAGTCCCCTACTACCCTTGTTGAAGTAAGGCATCCGTCATGATTTTTATTAGTTGAGGATCTGTAGCCATTGAACTGTTTTTAGGTATTTTGGAAATGTTGAATTCATGAAACTGCATCCGTGGCTTTTTGCAGGTACATCAAAGAAGGCAGCACTGTTAGCGTGATGGGGATTGTTCAGAGAAATGACAATGTGCTTATGATAGTGGCACCTCCGGAGCCATTGGCAACCGGATGGCAATGGCCCAGATGCATCTTTCCAGCTAGCCTTGACGGTATTGTTTTGAGATGTCAAGATACATCAAATGATGATGTGATACCTGTGTAGCTAGAAGCATCCAGACCAAAACTACGTTAATTTACAAGATGTCATTGTGATTTTATTTTTCTTCGTTGATTTTCCCTCCAACATGGTGTATAGATTTCTTTCCCAATTCTTTCAGAACATCGGCTCACTACGATTAAAAAAAAGAAAAAGAAAAAGAAAAAAGCCAACCACGATTCTTTCTTTTCTTTTTTCTTTTTCGTTGTGATGACCTCCCATTGGTGCTTGATGTACCTTGAAGTTGAGATTCATGTATTTTCTGATCTTACGTGCAGCGATATGTATTACCTTAGAAGTGAAATTGTACATCTCGTAAGCCTATCCTTAATTGTATTTTCTGCTCGCCGACTTGTATATATATGTATATGTATGTATGTATGTTCAGAGAAAGAGAGAGAGATACATTTGCCAAACCAGCTGGTAAAGGTGAAATAATTTTAAATGCTGTGGGTCGGTTGTCCAACTTGTATTTATTCATCAGAAAAGGAGGCCCGACAGAAATATTACCTTAATAATTTATGCATTATTATCTAATATTAATGCTGCATTTTCCAAATTTTGCAGTAAACACTTTAATCTAATGAACATTCTCCACTTGAAGAAGCTGCAGCATGGTCTACTAATACAGTAGCTAGCTAGCCTTCCAAAGTTCTTACATAATTTATACAGAACTTGCTGCTGCTGCTGCTGCTTTTTTCAATGACAGCTTTATTCATTATTATTATTCTATTTGTCAAATATATATTAAAAATGAGTAGAAACTAGCAACAACAAACTCCAGATTGAAGCCGATGTCTTTGCAAAATAGCATTAATTACTGTTGGATCATATCTTTAAACAACAATGACTACCAATAACAAAAAACCAATTCTGAATACCACACATTGTCAATGAATTCTTCCTAAAACTAATTCTTTTTACTAGCATATGAAAATAAACAGCCATGGAGAGAAAAAAAAAAAAAAAAAACTCTGGTTCTTATCCCAGACAAGATTATTATTGACTAGATCGAATGACTTGGATTGAAGCTGCATTCCTGCATAAAGTTTCTTTCTTGCAACTTAGCTCTTTTACAGCCATTTGAAACACACGATTGATTCTCCAGTAACGAATGAGCCTGAAAATATGTAAAGAAACAATTAACCTTTGATTATTAAAAACAGGTTTACCCGTAATTGATCAATGTACAGTTCTAATTATTATTTTTTTTCTTATTGAAACCTTTTATTATTTTTTAGCTTAATTGAATTCTTCTATTTTTACAAATTTGTTGATTGAGACCTTCTTTGTAACACCTTTGATATGTCTGGTTTATAGCCTTCCAACTTTGCTTGCCAGGTGATCATTCTAAGCATCTCATAGATTGAAGACGCATTTTTATGAGTCCTATCATTGGCCACAAAATCACGAATCCCTTCGTTTATTTGAATCCAACTTCGACCAGCATGCGTTTTTGCACCGATCGAAACCATCTTCTCTCTCACGGTAGCAGCATCCTGCCACTTTTCAGCAGTTCCAGACACATGTGCCAAATGCGAAAGGTAACGAGCAGCTTTGTCAGAGTCACGCTCCACCATTAATTTTTGAGACACATGGGAAGCAAGCTCAGAATTGCTATGAATTCTGCAACCGCCAAGTAGGGCACCCCAAACAGCATCATTTGGTTTTTTAGGCATGGTTTCTATGAGATCTCTTGCCTCATCCAAGAAACCAGCACGACTCAATAAATCAACCACGCACCCATAGTGCTCAATCCTAGGCTTAATACGCCAACACTGGATCATGTCCTAGAAGAATTTACAAGTCCAGCATGACTGCACGCAGAAAGAACCGCAATGAAGGTTATGGCATCGGGCCTTTCTTCCATAGTGCCCACAGTTTGCATTAAATGAAATACTTGGAGGGCCTCTTGTGCATAGCCCCGTTTTGCAAAAGCAGTGATCAAGCTTGTCCAAGAAATAGTATTTTTCTCTGGCATCCAACGAAATATTTCATATGCTTCTTCAATCATACCGCAGCTAGCATACACGTGTATATAAGTGCATTGTTCAAAGAAACCGACACCCGCTGGTTTGAACCAACAAAGGTCTTTTGAATATACGAGTGAATCCACCTCCCTAACATCAAATCCCCCAAAAGTTCTGCACATGCTGTCAAGGCTGCCACTAATACCACCTGGTCCAATTCCACATGGGCTCTCCTCGTTTGATCGAACAAATTCAATGCTTGCTTGCACTTGCCGTTTTTTGCATGCCCTGAAATCATAGTGGTCCAGGAGAAGACATTCCTCTCCCTCATCCCATTGAACATAAATCATTTTTGTTTATACATTGATTTTAAAATAAAAAATTATAATAATTTTAATTAAAATATTAATAAGAATTTTTTTAAAAAAAAACATTATCAGTATGTCTCAAATGATAGAAATACAACACAATCAATTAACCATTATAAAGTAATGTGATTTCATAAACTTCAAAACCATTTATAAACAAGCTACTTTAATATAATTTACAAACAACCAACACAATTAAAATTAAACCCATTGTTATTTTACAAAAATTCAACAACTTATCACTATAGTCACTTAATGTTTTCACTCTCAAAATCGTATGTTCTTTCTTTGCCTTTTGTGTTGCTATCTAGCAACTCTTCCATTTTCATGAATACAAAATCTAACTCATTCTTCAACCTTTCAACTTTTGTAATCAATTCATTGTTTTCTTCCAACAATAAATTTTTCTCTCTATAAATCTATCTTTGTCTATTTCTCATCCCAAAATAATCATCCTAGCTCCGCCTATTATGAAATCATCTTTCCACACCCAATAACTACAATCAAAATTTGTATTACCATTATGGCCAAAACGTGTAGGACATGAATAGAACCTCAAACCTGGATGCTTGTCACTCCATGACATCCACCTTGCAATCTTCAACCTATAATGACATATCATTGCAAGCTCTTCATAGTTCAATTAAGGGATTTGTGGTGAAGTTGCAAAAATCAAATGCAATCTATCATCCTCGATTTCGTTGGCGAGAGTAGAGAATTGTGAATTGATTCCATCACTAATTTTTCTACATGTTGACGACGAAGATGATGAACTCATCTAATTTAAGGTTTTCATGAAATGAAAAAAATAAATTTGAGGGTTTTAGAATTTTCACGAAATGAAAAAAATCCATTTAAAGGTTTTAGGACTTTTACGAATTGTGGGTTTTTTTTTGTTATAGAATAGATGATAAAAAGATGAATGCTGTTTGCTTTTTAAGAAGATTCTCATAAACATAGATAATCGAAGAAGAAGTGAAAAATAGGAGAGAAGGAATAAGAGAAAATGAGTTTCCTTTTTAGGTTAAAGATCTCTCCCGAGTGCAACAAGAGAGAGAAAATTAAATTGTGCTTTTATTCTTAGGTTTTTTTTCCTCATCGTATATAGTCTTGACATAATTGGGGTTTTTTTTGGGCCATGTGGATACTTATTTCTGATGTGTGATGCCATGTGAAAATTAAAATATATATATGTATGGACCACATTAAGAAAATTAGAAGAGTAGAAGAACGTCAATGCGATTAAATCAAAAGCAGGGATATAGCGGAACCAATACCGGCGAGGTCATGGAAACGGAGAAAAAGGATCATTCTTCCTTACTCGTCAACATCTGATGATAACACCTTTGATATGCTTGATTTATAGCCTTCCAACTTTGCTTGCCAGGTGATCATTCCAAGCATCTCATAGATTGAAGACGTATTTTTATGAGTCCTATCACTGGCCACAAAATCATGAACCACTTCGTTTATTTGAATCCAACTTCGACCGGCGGGCTTTTTCGCACCCATCGCAACCATCTTCTGTCTCACGGCAGCAACATCCTGCCACTTTTCAGCAGTTGCATACACATGTGCCAAAAGCGAGAGGTAACCAGCAGCTTTGTCAGAGTCAAGCTCCACCTTTAATTTTTGAGACACATGGGAAGCAAGCTCAGCATTGCTATGAATTCTGCAACCGCCAAGTAGGGCACCCCAAACAGCATCATTTGGTTTTATAGGCATGGTTTCAATGAGATCTTGTGCCTCATCCAAGAAACCAGCACGACTCAATAAATCAACCATGCACCCATAGTGCTCAATCCTAGGCTTAATACCCCAACATCGGATCATGTCCTTGAAGAATTCACGGCCATCGTCAACAAGTCCAGCATGACTGCACGCAGAAAGAACCCCAATGAAGGTTATGTCATCAGGCCTTGCTTCCACAGTTTGCATTAAATGAAATACTTGGAGAGCCTCTTGTGCATAGCCCCGTTTTGCAAAAGCAGTGATCAAGCTTGTCCAGGAAACAGTACTTCTCTCTGGCATCCATCTAAACGTTTCATAAGCTTCTTCAATCATACCGCAGCTAGCATACATGTGTATAAGTGCATTGTTCAAAGAAACCGACACCCGCTGGTTTGAACCAACAAAAGTCTTTTGAATATACGAGTGAATCCACCTCCCTAATATCAAATCCCCCAGTTCTGCACATGCTGTCAAGGCTGCCATTAATACCACCTGGTCCAATTCCACAGGGTCTCTCCTCATTTCATCGAACAAATTCAATGCTTGCTTGCACTTGCCGTTTTTTGCATACCCTGAAATCATAGTGGTCCAGGAGACGACATTCCTCTCCGGCATCTCATCGAAAATCCTCCTCGCCCCGACAAGATTTCTACACCTCATATACCCTGCAAGCATGGTATTCCAGCTCACAACATTTCTTTCAGCCATATCATCAAACACCCGATGTGCGTAGTCAATACCAGCGCAGTCGCCGCCAGCAGCAGCATAGAAATGAATCAACTTAGACATGAGAAAGACATTTGAGGAATAATAGCCATCAGCCAAGATTTTGGCTTGAACCTGTTGCCCCTGCCTCAAAGACAAAAGAGACGTGCAAGCAGCCAAAAGAAAGGAATAGGTGTAGGCATCAGGGCGGGCAACTGTGAGGAGCATTTGATTGAAGAGGTGGAAGGATTTGGTTGGGGTTTGGGTTCGAGCATGGGCTCTAATCATCTGGTTCCATATGGCAGTGCTGGGGCTGTCAATATCTTTAAAAACATAATGGGCATGGAGAAGATGATGAGCGGAGTCAATGTAGAAGGAAAGAAGGTTAACAAGAAGGAAGTTTTTATTGCGGGAAAAGCCATTAAGGAGAATCTGGGCATGAATCTGAGAGAGGCTTTTAAGGTTTAGTTGTTGTTTTCGTTGTAATAGAGAGAATAAGCGTTGCTGCAGAGCTCTTGAAGAGGTAGTTATTCTCGTCAAGCCGTTACTGTTGGCGGAAACATAGGTTCCTTTTCCTTCAACTAGCATCTGCGTTCCCTTCTAAACATGTTGATTTTCCTTCTTTTTTCCCCTTTTCTTTTGAAAGCTCGCAGGATTTTCACTGATTGATAATAATAATAATAATAATAATAATGTTGAAGCACTTCCCGCCAGGAAAACACGCTCTATTTAAGATTAGAAGAACACCATTAATCATGTGCTCACCTACTTCACAATATTCTTCTTCCTCCTCCTCCTACTCATCTAATAAATACTCTCGTCCCAAAAGGATAATATTCTCACGTTTTATTTATATTAAAAAATTATTCATTATTATGATTTATTAACATTTTTGGTAAATTATAGATTAGTCTTTTTTCCCCCTTTTTGAGAAACAAATTAATTAATGTTTCTCATTTTAAAAACTAATTATTTAGTTTTTAAATTTACTAGCAATTTAACCATTTTTGTTATTTTTTTTAACTTATTTTGATTTTTTATTTTAAAAAATAGAAAAATAAAAAAATATAGGACCATGTGTCTCAACGAGACACAGATGGCCTCCGGAGACACCATAATATCCCAATCTCCTTTCTGACCATCCCTCAGGGATTGGAGGCATAGGCATTGGCATTGCGAGCATATTCTTCTGTTCAATATCAAATCAAAAGTGCCGAGTATCCTCTGCTAATCCAATGCAATGCGTGGTTCAAAAAGACACCTCGATTGAATGAAAATCATGGGAAAAAACTTGGCGATGATTTCTGGGAGACTCTCCATGATCCTACTGCTGAATCATATATCTTAATTGCGATGGAGTCACAGAAGCATATGATTTTGTAATGGGGTGATATGGTAGGATTATATGTTATGTTAATGCCAAACGCAATCTTACATTCTGGTTTAGGCACTTGGTGATATTGCTTGGTGGTGGGTTTATAGATGTAGTACTTCCTATCATCTTCATGGCACCGAAAACTGCTGCATAGAAGGCCATTGCAGGAATGTTGTCTACAAACCGCTTGATCATCTTCAATGAAAGAAAGAGATGGCTCAGGAGCAGTATCAGCCTGTCCTTCACATGTAATGAACTCAAGTTTCGAGTACTGTTCAAGAAACAAGAATTTTTGTAAAAAGAAACCAGAGACATGGAGTTGTGGGTTTCAACGCGAATAATTGGATATGAAGATAGGATTTGAGAAGATATGGTTCCACAATTGGCACACGCGAATTTGGATATCAACAAGGACTTTAAGGTTAGTCGAAGAAGTATTTTGATCATGCCATCTTTTTCATTCATGACCATTGATGCCTGCCTTGTTCTTCCAGACGGCCGAGAAGACAGGTTTCGACTTCTTTGAATGTTTTGCAAGAACGTGATTACAAAAGCTGATGCGAATTGGAAATTGGACATAGATCAAGAGAAAAATAAATTGAGGATTCAAACTCAGCAGGAACAAATAGAAGTGGATCCACAGACATACCTGTTTTCTCCCAAGACAAGTCTCCCAGATATAATAAAGATATAATAAGAATGCTTCGAGGCATACAAATTGTATGTATTTTCACTGCTAAAAGTCGAGTCTTGCAAGTAGTTTCGTGGAAATTAACGTTAGAATCGACTGAGTAGTTTTTCTTTTGGTTCCAGCAAACAAGCTTCTTAGTTATTTCCTGGTTCTTACAAGACGATAAAGAAATGTTTTTTTTACCAAGTTACGCAGTCAGAAAATTGTTCCATAGCTCACGCATGAGGCAGTAGTCCACTAAGAAGAAACCTAAGCCCCTACTCCTTACGTGTTTCCCGGAAACTACTGAAGGAAAATTCGATGAAACAAGTGAGCCCCTTCTAGAGAGTTGCTCAAAATCGAAGGTAATTTTAAACAATGAAAATGTCAAAATACCACCTGCAAGACTATAGGAGAAACACGCCCAAACAAAAAAGTAGAAACAATACTGGAATTTTGCAGCCTAGGAAAATGTTGTTGCAAATTCGGATTCAAAGTAAAGTTCCTGTCTTTTTGTCTATCATGAAAACTCTGACGGAAATTATATGTGACAGAAACTGCATATGGATTACCTGAGAAGCTAACAGAGGAATCCCTTTAGAAGGGTTATCCTCTACCCAAACTTGCTCTTGAGCTAAACTAGCTGCCAATTTACTCAGGCGTGGCCGCATGGGCAACTTGATTAGTACATCTAAGGGACAACTGAAACAATCAAACAATAGCCAATGGAAAGAATGCCTTCTGCTTCCGAACTCTTTGTAACCGATCTCTGCAACCAAACACATGCCATACCCAGCTGCCTCTGCAGGATATTTATCGCTCAGCGGTTCTAACACTCCCAAAATAATCTTTTCCCCTCATTTCAAACAATATCATCCAACCAATACCCTCATCGTTAAGGATAGCTACATCTGTATTGAGCTTCACCAAATTCTGTGGCAGTGGTTTCCAGCAGCAAACTCTTGGTGCCAAGACATAGAGATATCATAAGTAAATGAAACAGGCTATATGACCACCCATACTAGGTATATGTCCATTGTGAAACGGTTAACACTTATCCAAAGTTTATCATTGCTCCTCCTCTGCTCAAATATACAAAACTGCAAAAATGATCGTCACCCCAGAACAAATTCAAGAAATGACCTCTGCACAGCTACAATAGCAGCATCCTTAATTACCAGCAGAAACTAAAAATCTAAGCAGCGCTGAGTAAAACCAAAATTCCAATATGTAAACTTCCTGTTTACCATCCATTGTTGATAAACAATAATACAGATCGATATAAATCTAACACAAAAGAAAATAACAGATTACTAAAGACTACAAGCTCAAATCAGCAAAAATTCAATCCAATTGCCACCAAAATTCTATTCTTTTTCCCTCAAAGAAAGTAGAAACATCCCTTGTAATATGAATACAACAGAAATTCATTTGCTAAATAAAAATGGTACATACTAGTACTAAGTAGAAATGATCACGAAGAAGAAGAGGGAGGTTTAGTGGCAGTCGTAACAGCATTCCAAATCTGAGCAATACCCCCAACAACATGAGGCCAAACAGTTTCAATACCTCTAAAAGCAGAAGCAGAAGCAACCCCAATAGCAAAAGTCTCAGCATAGCCAGGCTTTGAGTCCAACTTCATATCCATAACAGCCAGTCTTGTGTTAACTGTATCAATCTTTCTAGATGCCTCACCCATCATCTTGTCTTTCTTGCTCCTGTTGCTAGAAGATATGACCCTAAAGAGAACATTTTGGAGATCTTCAATGACTTTGATGGATGCTTCTTGAGAATCAAGGCCTTGAGATTGGTAATGGGATATCAGCTCTTGTGGAGTTGGTAGCTTTTTCTTTGTGCCTTTGCTGCTGCTGCTGTTGTCTTTTGATGGGGTAACATTCGGTGTCGCAGGTTGTTCCATTTTCACAGTTAGACACTCAAGAAATCATGCAACTCTCTTTTTTTTTCTTTGGGGGATTTGGAATTTTGAAGAGGAGAGTTAAATCCCTCCTTTGGATGATAAAATCATAAAACCCTAAAATTGAATCTATATATTAGAGAGGCAAAAAGATAAGGTATGGCTTTTTTCTCGGGAGAGGAGAGGTCGAGGATCTGCTAATGGGCTTTGGGGAGAAGTGAGTGGACCAGAGCTTATATTGTATTGATCTAAGGCCCAAGGCCCATGTTGATTTGACGAGCTGGTAAAACCGGGCCCCCTAAACTAAATTAAACAAGGTGAAAAACAGATCACTGAAGATGTTTTTCGCACTTTTTACAATCATTGAAAAGGCTACCATGACATCACAACACTGCAAAATAGCAAGTAAAGTAAAAAACATGTAAAAATAATAATTATTACTAAACCATACCTTGATTAAATTTTGAGTTAATAGATTGATTTGTACATAAAAACCTTTCATTTGTCTAACTTACCGAGACATTTTGGAAATAATTATAATAGTTTAACCAACAAATCTTAATAGAAGAATAAATTAAAAAATTAATGCTTGTTCAAGAATAAAATTAACTCGATTAATAATATATAAACAAATTGAGTCATTAACCTTAAGATTTTTCAGAAAGAACTAATAAACATAGCGTATTCCTCTCAGGTAGGAATGTTGCAGCGCTGCAATTAGCCCTAATTCCACATCTTTACTCAAAAGTCCAAGAACACCGATAAAAAATATTTGGGAACCTTATGCACATCTTAATTAGCAGTTTTCAACAATTAATGATCATCTGTATATATGGGAGGTAAGTATTCTAATTAAAAAACACAAATTGTGCTTAGAAAGTGCACTCTACTAAGATCTCATCTCGTCTCGTCTCTTATTCAAGAGGCTAAGAAACAGGAAAAAAAAAAAAAAAAATCTACCATCACTAATCACGAGGGCACCCAGCTGAGCTTGATATATATTATCAAAACACCTATCAGTATATTTGCAAAAATATCTAACCACTCTTCCATGCTAATGGGTGCTGCATTTTGTATACTCTTCTGATTAAACCGCACAAGATATCAACAACTCTCAGAGAAACACCGGTGCCATCACAAGTGTTATTGTTGCCAACATTTTTATGAGGACATGAAGTGAAGGTCCTGCAGTATCTTTGAATGGGTCCCCGACACTGCACATGCAAAATAAATGACATATTTTAATTATAATTAACTCACAAGATTCAGAAATCAGAACACCTACCAATGATTTCTATAGCTTTATTTCCAACTCTTGAATAATTTGGGAAAAAAAGGTTACCACTTTTAAAACAAGATCAGACGATGATAGCAATACTTACGTATCTCCAGTAACTGCTGCTTTATGACAATCACTCCCTTTGCCTCCAAGAGCACCTGTCTCAATGTACTTCTTTGCATTATCCCATGCACCACCTGCTGTGTTCAGGAAAAGAGCCATGAGAATACCACAAACTGTTGCAAACATCAGCATGGAAGCCACAACTTTAGCCCCAAGTAGAGACTGGCCTGTATAGTGCCCCAAAAACCGGAACAGAATGCCTGCAAGCAATACGAATGCCAAGCAAACTTCACTAAATCCTCAAAGAGATCAATGAAAAGAAACAAAATCCAATGGCAAGCAATTAACCCACCAACAGCCATAGGGGATATAATAGCCAAGGCACCAGGTTTTATCATCTCCCTCAAAGATGCAGATGCGACGATAGCAACGCAGCGACCATAATCTGGTTTCTCCTTGTACTCCTGTCATAAGCATTTTAATATAGAGCATCGTAACTGCACCAAACCATAATAGAAGAAACTAGTACAGAAACATATACTCACCATGATACCTGGCCTCTCAATAAATTGCCTTCTTACTTCCTTGACGACCTCCTGAGCAGTTCGGCCAACTGCTGAGCAGGCCCAAGCACTGAATAAGAAAATAAGCATCGAACCCAATAATCCACCGACAAAAACTTCTGGAATAGCAATATCGACCTGACAGCCAAATGAAAATGCAAATCTAAGATTCAGAGTTGAAGCATTGAAAACAGACCATAATAAAATGCAAGTGTGAATATGTTTACCTGTGTGAAAGGTTCACGAGCAAATGTAGCAACCTCATCCATATAAGCACTAAACAGAAGGAAAGATGCCAGTGCTGCAGACCCAATGGCAAATCCTTTAGTTGTAGCTTTTGTGGTGTTCCCAACAGCATCAAGAACATCAGTAATCTCCCGAACACTTTCAGGCTGTATGTCATGTATTTGTATACAATGGTTATTCAAATGAAGAATGTCGTTCCTTGATTGACAATTTTCAATGAAGACAATGATCAAGAGTTACCTGCTGACTCATTTCTACAATTCCACCAGCATTGTCAGCTATAGGGCCAAACATATCCATGGTAAGAACATAGGCAGCAGTGCTGAGCATTCCCATTGTGGCCACAGCTGTACCAAACAGCCCACCAGTTGCGTTTCCAGCCTCATCCACCAGTCCCGAGGTCTGACCCAGCCAAAAAGCTGAAACTATGGATACACTAATGACAAGAACGGGAAGAGCTGTTGCTTCCAGGCCCAGACTAACTCCTGCAATTATGTTAGTCCCATGGCCAGTGGAGCTAGCAAGAGCCAATGAGCGTACAGGACCATGCTTGTAATCAGTATAGTACTTGGTGATCCAGACAAAAACATAAGCTGTGATGATTCCAACCAGTCCACATAACGCAAAGTGAACCCATGCTGCAGGTGCTTGTTCTGTATAAAGCATCCAATAGGTAGACTGCAAAGCAGCATATTTAATGCATTAAACACAAGCAAAACCATATCGCATAACTTACACAGAGATTAAAAACAGAAAGTGCAGGCTTTCAATGCTTGATCAAATTTGGATATTAAGGCCCAGTGAAATACTATTAAAAGCAGATTAACAATTAAGAATACAGCCATGTTTCAATCCTAAAGCTTACCGCAAAGAATGTAAGAACTGCCAGAAATATGGTAACAGAGTATCCTTTCTGAAGGATCGCCATTGGATCCTCGATGGGAGACTTCGCACTAGAATCACGAGTACTCCTGATGGAAAGAATTCCAACTGAAGATATGACCAGGTCAAATGAATGAACAACAAGAGGAAACAAGATGAAGCCAGATGGATCTGCATGGAAAAAGAATGTTAGCTACAAAAGAAGAGGAATGGCCTGACATAACAAAAAAACATAAATGAATTCCGGAGTAGGTAAAGAATCGTAGAAGTAGGAATGTCACTGCACAACAAAGGCTTTGATAATGCTAATACTCCCTAGTTAAGTATAATGCCAACATAAAACCCAATTAGCTGATAATGGCCTGACTATAACCCTCAGAATCATTTAGCCATATCACCAACGAAAACATTATGAATTTCATAGTTGGACAAAACCATTGGTAAGTTTATGAGGAACTACTGTGAATTTCATGAGTAAAGATACTTGCCCTCGATTTTGCACCGTTGTGCCATGGTTCCCCCAAGTATCATGGCACTGATTATTTCAGCTGCAATACTTTCGAAAAGATCAGCACCTCGAGCAGCACAATCACCCACATTGTCTCCAACCTTTAATGCAACAATTTATTAGTTATAAAGCAAGTTTAGATAAATAGAATACATCTTGACCCAAGAAAACATAAAAGCAGTCAAGGCATAATCATTGACAAGAAGAAGATATTTATGTGGTACTTGTTATTAATTTGAACTTCCACGCACACTATATCCCAAAATTACACATCTTCAAATAGCAAATAATATATTAAATTCAATGCCAAAAACAAGCTGCAGTGCTAATAAATAATTCTTCAAATGAGGAAGCTACAAAATTTAAGGATATATACCAAATCTGCAATCACTGCAGGATTCCTAGGATCATCTTCTGGTATACCCTGCTCTACTTTTCCAACAAGGTCAGCCCCAACATCAGCAGCTTTTGTGTATATTCCACCACCCAATTGAGCAAACAGTGCAACAAATGAAGCTCCAAATCCATATCCCACAAGGAGAAGAGGCACTGGGAGAGAAGAAAATGAAACACGGCCATCTTAGTTGTATGAGTCACAACAACAAAATTCAGTTTTCACAAAAAAATTTAAAAAATGAAATTATTTCCATTTGCTAAATTAATAGCAATTAACTAGGAAGAAGGGATCGTTACATACAATCAGTAACCTTCATTGAACCAGGGGAATCCACATCCAACCAAACATAAAATGTAGCATAAAGAATGGCTATGCCAATGACAGCCATGCCAACCACCACAATGGCAGAGAAACCACCAGCACGAACAGCTATCTGCATATTATATTTTCCGGTTAAGGTATAAATCAACAATCATTCAGAAGACATTGGATGGTAAAAGGGACAACCTGTAGTGCCTCTCTAGCTGACCGTCTTGCAGCACTAGAAACTCTAACATTTGCACGTACAGACACCCACATCCCAACATAACCTGCAATACCTGAACACAAAGCCCCCAAAAGGAATGCAGCAACAGTGATATATGCAGATGTTGACCTGAATCAGAAGGACAAAATCACAAAAACTAGTCAATTCTCAGCACATGACGAAAACATGGACATAATGCTTCACAACAAAATTTGGCATATCTAATCACCTTCCAAGGCCAGAAGCTTCTTGTTGAGGAGTTGTACTGCGGAAGAAATATATGCAGAAGATCAGCAGCGCTAGCAGCAAAGCCATCTTAGAAATAGTACTATACTGGGTCCTAAAGAAACCTTCTGCTCCATCACGTATTGCATCTGATATCTAGAAAGCAATATGATAATATCAAGTCATGAAGCCAACATATAAAAAACCAGAATCACTGGCTATATGCACAATAGAGAGAAGATGTACCTGAATCATCTCAGGAGGTCCTTCATCCTTTGCAAGTACCCATTTGGTAAGATATATTGAAAAAAGGAAGCTGAGGATACAAACTGTGAAGACAAACACAATGATTGGAGAAGTACTTGCTCCAATGTAAAAGACCACTCCAAAACCCAATAGCAAAAGTATAAATAGAACACGAACATTTATTCGCTTGAGTACTCGGAATATCTGCACAAAAAAATGTTAATTTAGTCCATAAGAGGAGAACAAGATAACAATGCCGCAAGAATAACATAGCGAACCTCATGAAAATAACATAAAGGAATGTAATCTGGTACTAATAAGAATTTAAATGAATCATAAATTAGCACAACAAGAAAATAAATTAGGGAGTCCAACAGTGATATAACATGAAAAATACTGAATATTAGACAAAAAAAGTTGGTCACACCCAAATAGAAATGCGTGCATGCTCACATGTGTAACTGCATGTTAATGCTATATGATCCTCTTATAATAAGAATGGTCGTCAAAGAAATGTGAGAAGAGGTTGAGCATTAGGTTTCTCACCAATGGATTGTACGATTTGCTTCGCATGTTAGGGAAAGTCCTTGGCCTCTCTTGGAAAGGCCCCAAACTACCAGTCTCAACATCATCACCGGTCATCATTTTATGGGATGAATTTACCCTTCGAACTACAGGAAAATGGATGTCCTCACTGCCTTGGGGCAAGTCGCCCCCTGAACCAGGTCGCTGAATTTAGAAGGGTAGATCTAAAAGCTCAAGTGATTACAAATCTAAGGACCACCAACTTTATGTATTCTACTGCCCTTTCTAATCCCCTAAATAAGTTCAGCAACTAAAAGCTCCCCGCTGGCAGCCAGAAAACACCAACTCGACTTCCTGGTGAAAAAAAAAAAAAACAATGCTCCAGTAAATAATCATGAAAATAAGAACAATACCGTGCAGTACAGTTTCCACATTCCACATATATCCTCTAAAAACAAAAAGCATAATCATAAGCTCATAGGAAAATCATTCAAAAGCTCTATTCGGTCATGTTGCGAATTAGAACAGAAATTGAAATAAAGCATGCTAAAAGAAAAGAAAAATATGGGGTTTGTTTTATTGGCATTTTAGTGGGTACAGTTTAACTGAATTGACTTAAATGAACACAACACGGATCGATAATCCTTTCCTTGCTGATATCAATGATCATAAATAGATTAGATTCGATTAGGAACAAAATAACAACGAGACTGAGTGAGATTAGATTAAGACGGGTTTTAGCATTTTAACAAGCAAAACTAAAATCCAAAGTAAGATCTAAACCAAAACAACAAAATCTTTAGCATTTGGCGAGTGGACTTTTCAGAAAGATCTGCTTACAATTTCGGAAATATAACAAAAACTCTGTGCACATAATTGCACTGCGCTTCGATCTCAGAGGAGAGAGAGAAGAAGGAAGATCTCACTCTAGGTTTAAATATAAATTAATTAAATACGAGGATTGAGCGGAAAGGAGAGAGTAAGATACCGTTTTAGCGAAAGGTAACCGCCATTAACGGAAGCGTTCGATTTTTTCGATACCTCTTTCTCTTCTTTTCTTCTCTCTCTCTGCAAGTTCTGCA
This sequence comes from Dovyalis caffra, assembly GCA_963924115.1. Classification (NCBI taxonomy): domain Eukaryota; kingdom Viridiplantae; phylum Streptophyta; class Magnoliopsida; order Malpighiales; family Salicaceae; genus Dovyalis; species Dovyalis caffra. Next base: position 642,985 of record CAWUPB010000131.1, read on the forward strand.
GACTTTTCCTTCCTTTCGCCCACAGAGAGAGACAGATAATAAAAATTACGAGTAATTATAATAACATAAATACTCCTCTCTCTTGCTACTTTCTCTACAGAAAGACAGAGAGAGTAACAGTTTGGATGGAAAGATAGATCTTCTAATTTCCAATTTTCACTTCTTTTTTTTTTTTTTTTTTGTAAAGAACATATTTGTCACCCAACTATTCTTGGTTTTCAAAAGGGTTCCTAGACATGAATAATTCTCAATTGGACCTATCTATCATTAGTTGATTCCGATCATTGAAATTCAGCTAAATAGTCCAAGCATTTCTTGAACTTTAAGTCGTCCAAAAATTGATCCTTGAACTTTAATTTTGAGTTAGACTTCGTTTTAACTATGTTCCATTCAAAATTCACTTTTTCTACTAAGTTTTCATTACTTCTAATACAAGTAGTGATATAATTGTTTTTATTTGATTAAAATTAAAGTTCAATTCTCATGATTTAAAAATAATTAGATATAATTATTATTTAATGGTACTAGATTTTAAATGCTTTAGCCTATGGCATAGTCTAGTGATCAATGAAAGGTTGAATAGAGTTTGTTATAAATTTAATTGTGAAAATAATGTACTTAATTTTGATTGATGTGAAAACCAATCTAAAAATATCCTATTATATATGTGTGTGTGTGGGCGTGCATGCTTGCGTGTATGTCCGTCAAGTATAATTCTTTAAACCCTAAACCCTATATTAAAATTTATAAATATGTTGATTTTTCGTTCAAAACTTTTTTCTTCCTCCTAAATAATAAAAAAGAAGCAATTAAATAATATTTTAAAATGAAAAAAAAATAAACATTGGAAAAAAAATTATCCATAAGTGTTGGTACATTTTAAGTTATCGAAAAAAGTTAAAAAATTAATTACATACAAGTCATATATACTTCCATCGTTAAAATTGATAAACATATAATAAAATGATTCGATTTTAAATAAAAATATGATTCGAAAAAGATATTAACTTGAAATTAGAAATTAAGAAACTGTTTTTTCTCGATAACTTAAAATTGAAAAAATACTTGGACCTTTTAGCCTTGAAACTTATGACAAAAACTAAACATTTTTAAGACATTAAGTCCCTCTTTTAATGATTTCAAAGAAATAAAATCTGATGGGACCATTAATTGGGTAACTTATAGTGGATGAGGATCCATTGGAAATGTTTCTGTCCGGGGATCTAATTGATAATTAGGTAATAGTTGGGGGATAAAATATCTCCTTTTGCTTTTTTTTTTTTTTTCTCTTTTGAAATTTCCATAAGATTTGTATGTTACTTAAAATAAAATTTCGGTTTATATGGTTGACTATCAATCTTAATCTTAATATACATATGCTGATGGCATATTCTGCCATGTCAGCTTACCAATGGCAGCCCGCCATATGGTCATTTTATTAACACGTGGATTTACCTACGACCAAAAATAAAATATACTGCTCTCTATTCACCGAAAATAATAGTAATCATATATATATATAAAAAAAAAAAAAACACACAAATTTCGTTTTTTAACGCAATCACTAACAACTATATCATGCCAAAATATTTATTTTGTAAGATTATAATCAACCGAACTCGAGTATATTCTAAAATTATTTTCTTATTATATATTTTTTAATATTTTAACAATACTCGTCACACAAGTTAATATTGGTTACTTACCTATTTTATATTGCTCTTTTTTTCCAAAAAAAAAAAAAATTAAATCCATTGATTTTTCAGGATTAAAGATGGAAGCTGGAATCCTATTTATTTATCTAAAAATTTAACTCAAACTGAAAATGCATTGTTTTTTTCTCTAAAAAAATGCATACACAAATCGATTTTATTGTTATTTGATAAATGCTGTCATTTCGTATCAGGAGTTTATTTGTCAAAAACTTCTATTTTTATCTTGTAGTTTAATCTTAAAAATTTTGGTCAATTATAACCCCGCCTTAAATCGGGCACACACAAAGGACAAATTCATGAGTAAATTATAAATTAATTTTTTTATATTTTCAAAAAGAATTAAATGATTCATCTACTTTTAATAACTAGTTAATTAGTCTTTACATTTTTAAATCTATTTATAACTTAATAATTCTTATTATTTTTCAATTTATCTTGTTGAAATATAAAAAAATATGAAAAAGATAGATAAGAAAAAAGATATTTTAGGAGTTTCGCAAGCCGTTTGCGGAGATGCTTGGATATTTATAATTAGATCGAACCAAAAAAGCTAGATTGCTATATATGAAGCAAGCAATTGCTGCAATAAATAAAGTTTTGAACTGGTTTACAAGAACTTTAGGTAGCTGTTAAGGATTTGCATGTTTTTTTGCTTCTTTGCTGCTGGTGATATCGATGGATGATTCATTCCATTCTTCTCGATCTCCCTGGTTCGGATCTAAACCCCAGATGCAAATTGTACCATCATCATCACTAGCTGAAGCTAGCATGGTATACCGTTTGAAAATTACAATAAAAAACATCTGTAAATCACATCATTAATTCATGTATTATATATATATATATATATATATATAGATCGTAATCAATGTAAACATTTATTTATATACTGTATAATATGGAGTAGCTATCTATTTGTATATTTCCTTTTGAAGGGAGCTCCCAGTAGTAGTAGTAGTACTAGAGTTATTCCTCAAGCAAGCTTTGGTGGATGCCACAGTCATCTGCTCCACTTCTATCCCACCATTGCACATGTTTGCTATCACTCTTGTATACTTCTTTCCATACCATGATAGAGCTCCACACTGTTTCTCGTAAGCTTTCACCTGCATATAATTGCAGCAATTTACAAACATTTATAAACTAGCTGTGATGTGTTTTTTGAAGTGCAAGCATGTAGCAGTTAACATATATAGACTTACAAGCCCCTTCAAGCAATCCCAGTCATCGACAAGAGGTTGCCCTGAAGGTCGAACAAACTTCATCAAATTTGCAGCATTTTCATCCCCAAACAGAATTGCAGCGATATGATTTATGCTACGGTCCACGTGCCGTATATGAGAATGTAGGCGAAGCAGGTCCTTGTGAGCCTCAGCCTTCTTATCAGATCCATCTGGGGCTTTCGAATACTGATAAAATTAAAATGAAACCACGTTACATTACATTACATTGCTTTATATTAATTTCATTTTAATTACAGTAGCAGTACTACAAATTAATTACCCTGTGCCAGAAATACAGAAGAGTCGCATCGCGTTGGTCAAAAGCTCTGGGGATCATTGAAGGGTATGCTTCAATGCCAATATTGACAGTGTAGTTATCATTTGCAGGGTTTGTGCCCATGTAAACAGAGAGCAGGTCCTTAATAAGCTCCATGTTTCCATATTGCATGACATGAGACCTGTCTTCATAGTCAAATCCTGTCCTTCTTCGAACCTATCGGTGATAAATATTAGTCAAATGCAAGTAGAAATAATAATAATCATCATCATCATCGTTGATCAATGATTTTTTAGAATTATTAATCTAATTTTATCAGGAAAACAAGTGGGGTGTGTATATATATATATATGTATGTATGTATCGTACCACTTCATATTGCTGCTGTAGAGTTTCCTGGCTCATATCGTGTAAATCGCTGTATATATGTATGCGCATAAACAGAATGTTAAATGAAAATGAGAAGTCAGGAAGAAAAATAAATCAGCTTAATCAATTTAAATGATGGTATAATATTAAAAAATGAACCTGTCCTCCATCCAAGAAATACTAAACACATCTCCCAAGCAAGTAAGAAATTCTGAGGGGGAGTAGGATAGTCTCCGGGACAATATATTCCATAGCTACTCTCCTCTGCATTTGCGGCAGTAACTGCATATATGCTCCAGTTGCTTGGAAGAAGACCTTCAAACATACTCCCAGCCTCACAAGCTTCAAGGTAGAATACCTGTGACAATTAATTTACGAATATATTACTGTTCAACTTGATTAACTGTGCGTAATTCCATTTTAATTTCTGCGAGCCAATTAACTACACCAGTAGTAACTTACCATGCTTTTATACGATTTAGCTTCGTGCTTCTTTTTAAACACTTCTATAAGATCTTTGGCATACAGGTCGTTCCCAGTAGGCATACCTGATGATTTCACCCATAAGATGATTTCTACTGATTACATATAGCTATTAGTCACTATCTGTCTGCTGTCTTTTTTTTTTTTTTTTCAAGGATTATGAAATGAAGATTTCTGATTGATTTGCAAGTAAAGTTGGATTAAACAAATTTGGTATACTTACCTACTAAGCCTGCAGCACCATGGTCAGCATAATATATAAAAATATTGTCATTTGGACCACTACCCACCACCTTGCCACTCCCTCCAGTGAGAGCAGATTTGTTTCCCAGAAGTACAGCAAATAGGTTGTCAACTGTGCAGTTCTCTCCGGTGTAATCCTTAAGAGAGAAGAAAAAGAAAAGAAAACCTCACATGAGAATTTGAAATTGTATTCATCACAAACCATAATGATTTTTAGACTAAAAAAAAAAAAAAAAAAACCAAGAAAGTTAAACCTTGGGGACTCCTGCATAAACATCATGGCCAAAAGGTTTGTTGATGATGATGCCAGGCCTGGGGTTATCAACATTGAAAGCAATGTCATCGTACATGAAAACGATGATGTTTTCATCTCTCAATCCACCTTTCCTCAGTATTTGGTATGCATGGCATACATCAGCCTGATTAAATTAAGACAGACACCAATTAAAACTACACACAAATCATACTAAATACACGCTAATTGAAATGAATACCTGATGCCTGTAATTTTCATAACCATTGGAGCCAGCAACCAAAATGGCCCACTGTTTTCCTCCAGCAGTGCTAGTAGTGTTGATCAGTTTCTGGCTCTGAGTGATGGAACTTAAGAATGCAAGGAAAAGAAGTGTGGCATAGCCATACACCGAGGAGCTGCTGCTGGTCATCTTGCAAGTCAAGTAATCAACCTGTAGAATATATACCAAGCTAGGCAATTAAAAAATTGAAAAAAAAAAAAAAAGATCACATTAATTGGAGTAGCTGGTTAAGAAATATTACAAAACTAATTAGGACAAGAAGCACAATTACCAGCTTGGTAATGATAAGAATATTAAGGATTTGGGATTGGTAATATAAAAAAAATGAAGAGAAGTGGGCTGGCTTGCTTGCTTATTTATAATCATCTTTAGGGGAAATGAACGGTTTGGATGAAATCTTCGATATGGTCGATAAAGTTGAAGATGATGGATATAGAAAAGAGAATGCTTTCCTAGTTGAAACTACGTTACAGGACAGCTAGGTAGGGAGGTGATCGATCAAAGGTGTTTTTGAAATGGACATGGAAATGATTTTAATTAACGTGGTTTATGAATCAAGAAAGTGACTCACTCTTTCTCTGCACTAACCCCACATATACATTTGTCTTTCTTCGAGCAAAAATACACACAAACTATATATATATATATATGTAGTGCATCCTACTGCATGCGGAGATGTGATTAGCATGAACAATGAGAATCCAAAGTTAGAAGATTTGTCAAGTAACAGGGACGTCAAACAAGAACTCACACCATACATACTATATATATTCAAATAACAGGGACGTCAAACAAAAACCCAATCCATATATGCTATGTATATTGATTCCTCTAAAGTAAATGAAAAATAGATTAATCCATGGTTTGATAGGTTGATTAGGAATATTTACCATTGGCTTTGCTTTGCTTTCTTCTTCTTCTTCTTCTTCTTCTTCTTCTTCTTTTTTTTTTTTTTCCTTTCTAATATTATAGATAGAATGATATTTTTTTGGATCAATTTTTAGGTTAATTGAGATCGAATTCTCATTTTTTTCGACTAAATAACATCAAATCATGCCTATTTTTGAGTTGATTCTAAAAATTGAATTATCTAAGTCTACAAATAGCTTATTTTCAGTACTGCAAAAAAAAAAAAAAAAAAAAAAAATTAAAATACTTAACTCTAGCAAAATTTTGATCATTTGATTCTGTCCTTTATTGGAGTGTTAATTCCACTCATCTTCCCCAGTTTTCTAAAATATCTCTTCTCTCAATTTTTTTTTCAAGAAAAATCTATCTTGAGAAATTATTAACGACGCTTAAAATTCTACTCTCTTCTCTCATTAAAAAAAAAAAAAAATTATGAAGAAGTCTTCTTTTTATATGAAAGATGAAATTTAACTCTGGTTATATATATTACAATGAAAGATGAAAATATAAATCTGGATATATTAAATAAATATTCCTTAATTTCTACCTCTCTTTCATACTCTGGATATATCAAATGTCCAGGAGCTAAAATAAATATTCATAAATTTATCAAAATTTACATAAATTAATATATATTATAAATAATATATCAATTTATATTTTAAAATAATCTCAAAATACAATCTCTCAAAATAATATATTAATTTACAAATATCCTAAATAATATGTGCATCTCTAGGATTTAGAGTCGAACTAAAAATGAGTAGCTCTGTCGTGTGATCATTAAATCTATTATTCAGTTCTTTCGATTGAGAGTCTATTACAGCATTGAATATGTCAACTTTATAACGATGCTTAACTATAATTGCACTAAATATATTCATCAAGCCGAAACAGATTTTAGATGAGAACTCCAACGAGTATCCCCAACTCTTTTGTAATATCTCAAACCCATTATTAAATAAATTAAAAATATATTTAGGATGTATGAAAACTATTCTGTGGACATAAGAAAGTTTCCATGAGGATGTTGAAATATTCGAGTGCGCTTAGGATAATTTTCATGTACCGAGTGAATATTTTATCCGTTTTTCGATGCATGAATAGTTATTTTTTATGCAAAATAAATATTTTAAGTATTTTAAATGTGCATGAAAAATGTTCTATTTCCATAGAATATTAGCTAGAGGGGTGTCAGATTATTCTATGCCATTTGATGAATTTTTTGATATTCAATGAATATTTTCGGTGAATGAATAATATTTTTTCATGCAAATTAATTATTTTGAATATTTTAAATGTGTTTGAAAATTATCAAATAGGCATAGAAAAATCATTTATGAGGTGTAGGAATATTATATGAACTTAGGTGAATTTTTTTGTGCATGAAGAATGTTTTCTATAGAAATAAGTGTATTTTTACACTTATTTAAATCCTGAAATTAATTATTTTATGTAAAAATACACTCATTTATCCATAGGTTAATTAAAATTCCAATTGAAGTATTTTTTAAAAAATAAATATTAATTAAAATATGAATTAGAATGGTGCCATATTAAAAAGTAAAATTGTGATAAAATAAAAAAGATGATAAAAGATATGGCATGGCGTGTTACATGGGAAATTTTTTTTGGGCGAGGAATGGGATGTACGTGGGTCCGCCTCTGATAGCAGTTGATAGCGATTCTTTTTATTGGGAGCTTCTTTTTTCATCAATTAATTAGCTTCTTAGCAATCAATCAGGGTAAAGAAAATTGTCCACGGAACAATTTTGCTTCTTTTTAGATCGATTCGAATTGTAGATTGTAGTTGCCGATGAATCTTTTTTTTGCTTGTCTTGTTTCGCGAAATTTACTTGCTTTGCCTTTACCTATTGCCTCTTGAGTTAATTAATCACTAGACTAGATCTATTTCATCGTCATTATTAACAAATCTGATTTTGTTTCTGTTTAGTGAATTAATCTGTTTTAATAATGATGATGATCAGATTTGATTTGATTTGTGATAATATTAATACTATCATGGCTGTAATCTTTAAGCATGATGCTGTTGTATAGTATTAGTATACAAGTAATTAAAAAGTTGAGAATTAATTATTATTATTATTATTGATAATATACCCTTCAACCCTGGTCAGTCCTTGTCTCTCCCCCTGTCATGTACAAGTGTCACGTGACTAGCATGTGCCTCCTGCTTCTTATCATGTGTTCCTCCCTCCCTATTGCCTCTAACTCAAGTATTAGCCTTTTTTTTTTTTTTTTCACTTGAGAATGCAACTATTAGCCGTTAATAATGAAGGAATGAATCATAGCATTATTTTTTTCTAGTATCAAGTGATTTTCTCTTCTTTGAGCAAACTCTGTCTGTACTATGCTTTTATCAACAGTTGTACGGTCTGACATTTTCATTCTTTATTTCGGTTTTGATAAAACTGCATCATTTAGCGTTTATGGAGCTTTTAAATCATTCATTACTTTTCTTATCAGTCTAACTAATTGCTGCAATGAGATCCATCATCTCATCTCAATTATTATTTTTTTCTTTCTTTTCTTGTATATATATATATATATATATATATATCTGCTCTAGCTTGTTTTTGCAATGTTTAATATCTTTCCTTTATGTATTATATATACAGAGAAGTTGTTGGAAATTTGAATGGGGAGATTATTCATGGGAAGATCAAACGGGTTCATGGATATTCGGATTGGAGAAAGGAAGAAAAAGAAGAAGTTGGAGGATAGTTGAACATGGTGCTGGAAAATCTTCCTGATGATATCATTCAGGATATTCTGTGGAGACTACCACTTCATAGTTTACGTAGGCTTCCTTGCGTTTGCAAGTCATGGAGGTCTTTGGTGTCTCCTGATATCATTGAAAGAAAGCGTAGGTATTACAGATGGCAGAGAAGTCTTTTCTTTGGTTGCAAAGACCCTGAACCTCAATAGCTAGATTTCTATGGAGCAAGCAGCTTTTGATTCTGCTGTAAGCAATTGCTGTTTTGAGTTTCTTTTTTTCTTTTTTTCTTTTTCTCATGAATGAATGAATCAATTTCAAGGGAAAGTATTAAAGTGAGTTTCTAACAATAAAAGACAATGGTGATCTTAATTGCTGCCATTTGTAAACTATAAAGAAAATATGGTCAGACAGCGCACACAGATTGAAGAACCGAGTCTATGAACTGGTTTAAAAGAGCTTTAGAGGACTTGTGTGTCGATTTTCCTTCCCCTGGTGACTGATGATGGCATTCCTCTTTATCTCCCTGCTGCTGATCTAATCCCCAGATTCGAATTGTATCATCATCACTAGCGGAAGCCAGCATGTATGTATTTGCTGGATTCCAGCTCACGCAGTTAGCAGCTCCAGAATGGCCAGACAGTGCCGTCAATGGTACCCCACAGCTTCTGTGCCATATGTAGACCTGCAATATATCACACAGAAAACTCAGTAGAATATAAAAGCTGCAATGTATCACCTGCAATTTTTTCATGGTTGTCGCTTACAACCTTCATTCAGTACCTGAGAATCCTGACTCCCACTCGCAATAAAAGCTTGTGCACGTCCACCAAAACAAGATCTGATGATAAACCTTGTGCGTGTATGACCTCTGTACTTGGCCACAATCGATCTGATGATAAACCTTGTGCGTGTATGACCTCTGTACTTGGCCACAATCTTGGGATCATAAATTTTCAAGTCCCACATATGGATGTCTTGATTTATTAGGTTAACCCGAAGAAATGTACTGTCTGTCGATATTGAGAATGAAGTAATCGCTTCCCCTTCCTCTATCTCTATCTCAAATTTCTCATAAAGCAATAGAATTATGGTCTGGTCACCTAATCGCTTCCCTTTCCTCTATCTCTTAGAATTACGGTCACCTAATTGTTGTTTATTATTTATTAGTTAATTGTTAATGTAATTGTTAATTGTGTTATTTTTTTTAATTATTTATTATTTAATTGTTAGTTTAATTTTTAATTGTTTTTGTTTTATTATTTATTGATTAATTGTTAGTTAGTTTTAATTAATTTTTTATTATATGTAATTGTTATTTGTTTGTTATTAAATTAAGTGTACTTGTTTGTATTTAAATAATTTTGTAAGAGTTAGTCTAATTAATTGTGTGTTTAATAATTTTTATTTAGTCGGTTATTAAATTAAGTGTAATTGTATATATTTTTAAATAATTTAATTGCTCTTAAAATATTTAATACGTGGCGTTAATTGAATTAAATAAACTATTAATTGTTTATTAAGTGATTTTTAATAAAATTAATTAAATTTAGAAAAATTAAATTATTTAATTATATTAGTGTTAGTTTAATTATATATAGGTGTTAATTCAACTTTAATCAAGTAAATTTATTATTTGTTAATTAAAATATTAAAATATTGTTTAAAATAATATATTAAGTTGTTAATTGAGAAAATTAGTTTATAATTATATTATAATTAGTTTACAACAAGCTCAGCATTGATCCAGAACCGTTTTATTTTATTCTGTAAGTTTTCCGGAGACAGGAAGTTTTCTAAACCAATTGAATCTAAAGTTTCATGTAGTAATTAATACTTTCTACCCCATTCACCTAATCTAAGAGGAGACAACCTCAAAATGTCTTGTAACGCCTAGCTAGGACTGTCATTGGGTTTAATTTCAAGGAAAAGGCAATCATAAAACTAGTCATATCGATCTTCATTTCTCTATGACAATTATGTTTGGCTTGCAGTATATATATATATATATATATATATTAGCTATCTGATGAACTGCCAGATGACGGTAGTTGGAAGAGGGAAACAAACTTGGGCTGCTTCTTTTTGAACCTTCTGTCTTTAGAAATAAAATGATTAATTAAGGGCCAGGCCCAAACCCAATAGCAAGAAAATAAATTGATTTGGAGCTGGCCTGGAACACAAATAGAAAAGAAAGGTTAAGGCCCAAAGAATGTATTTGAAAGACAAAGACAGGCCGACAAAACTGAACATAAACATGGAAACGGAGAGGAAGGAAAACCCGACTTTTTAACGTTGTTTGTTTGGCTTCGGGTGCGTCTTAAATCCAAAACTGTCTGCTCTTTTCTCCTCACGGCTCTACGCTACTTATATATTTCCTGGAAGGAGAAAACTCCGTCTCTGTGCCTGCGTGCGTTTTTAGTTTCAGAGAAAGACAAGGAGAGAAGCTATCTATAGCAGTATATAGCGATTCTTTTTCGTTGGAGCTTCTTTCTACATCAATTAATTAGCTTCTCAGCAACCAATCAGGTAAACAAAATTCTACTCGTAGCAATTTTGCTTCTTTTTAGGTCGATTCGAATTGTAGCTGCCGATGATTCTTTCTTTGCTTTTGTTTCACGAAATTTACTTGCTCTGCCTTTACCTATTTTCTAGTGGGGTAATTAATCACTAGATTAGATCTATTTCATCATCATCATTATTAACAAATCTGATTTTTGTTTCTGTTTAGTGAATCAATTTGTTTTAATAATGATGATGATGATCAGATTTGATATGTGATGATATTAATCCTATTAGGGCATGCTGTTGTATAGTATTAGTATACAAGTAATTAAAAAGTTGAGAATTAATTATTATTATTATCGATTATATACCCTTAAACCCTAGTCAGTCCGGGTCTCCCTCACTTCATGTACAGGTGTCACCTGACTAGCATGAGCCTTTTTTTCTTTTTTTCTTTTTTTGAGAATGCAAGTATTAGCTGTTGCTAATGAAGGGATGAATGCCTTTTTATATTTCATAGTATTCTTTTCCTAATATTAAGTGAATTTATCTGTTTTGAACAAACTGTCTATCTGTACGATGCTTTTATCAACGGTTGTATGGTCTGGCATTTTCATTCTTCATTTTGGTTTCAATATGACAGCATCATTTAGATTTTATGGAGCTTTTAAATCATTCATTGCTTTTCTTATCAGACTAGCTATTTGCTGCAATGGGAAAGAAGCAAAAAGAGGATGCTAGTGGCGCAACCTCAAAGGCTAAGGCTGGCAATAAAGATGCAAAGAAAGAAAAACTATCAGTCACTGCCATGCTGGCTAGCATGGACCAGAAAGCTGACAAACCGAAGAAAGGTTCTTCCTCAACCATAACGTCTAGTAAGCCAAAGCAAAAGTCAGCTCCTTCTTACACCGATGGAATTGATCTTCCTCCATCTGATGATGAAGAAGAGGAGGGGTATGGCTTGGAAGAAGAGCAGCAACAGAATGATCCAAACAAGAGACCCAATCAGCGGAGGTCTGAATTGAAGCCCCTTGATGTAGCCATATCAGATAAAGAATTGAAAAAGCGTGAAAAGAAGGAACTTCTCGCTGCACATGCCATTGAGCATGCAAAGCGGGAGGCCCTTAAAGATGACCATGATGCTTTCACAGTCGTCATTGGGAGCCGGGCTTCTGTCCTTGATGGGGAAGGTGAAGGTGATGCAAATGTCAAAGATATAACAATAGATAATTTTTCTGTCTCAGCTCGGGGAAAAGAACTACTTAAAAATGCATCTGTGAAGATAGCTCGTGGGAGGAGATATGGTTTGGTTGGACCCAACGGAATGGGCAAGTCTACACTATTGAAGCTCCTTGCTTGGAGAAAGATTCCTGTGCCGAAGAATATTGATGTGCTTTTGGTTGAACAGGAGGTCATTGGTGATGATAAAACAGCTTTACAAGCAGTTGTTTCAGCTAATGACGAACTTGTCAAACTCCGAGAAGAAGTTGCCTCACTGCAGAAATCCGCTGAGGGTGAAAACAATGGCGACGATGATGATGAAGATGATGCTGGAGAGAGGCTTGCTGAATTGTATGAGAAATTGCAGTTGATGGGATCAGATGCTGCTGAATCACAGGCATCAAAGATTCTTGCTGGGTTGGGTTTCACCAAGGATATGCAGGGCCGTCCAACTAGGTCATTTAGTGGTGGCTGGAGGATGAGAATTTCACTGGCTAGGGCACTTTTTGTGCAGCCTACTCTTTTATTGCTTGATGAGCCTACCAACCATCTTGACTTGAGGGCTGTTCTCTGGTTGGAGGAGTATCTGTGCCGCTGGAAGAAAACTTTGGTTGTTGTCTCACATGACCGAGATTTTCTTAACACGGTTTGCAATGACATCATTCATCTACATGATCAGAAACTCGACTCCTATCGTGGAAATTTTGACGACTTTGAAGTTGGGTATGAGCAGAGGCGGAAGGAGACAAACAAGAAGTTTGAGATTTATGACAAGCAGATGAAAGCTGCCAAGAGGAGTGGGAATCGGGTTCAGCAGGAGAAGGTCAAGGATCGTGCAAAGTTTGTTGCAGCTAAGGAAGCAGCAAAGAGTAAGGGCAAGGGTAAGGTTGATGAGGATCAAGCCCCACCAGAAGCTCCAAAGAAGTGGAGAGATTACAGTGTTGAGTTTCACTTTCCTGAACCTACTGAGCTTACACCACCACTCTTGCAGCTCATTGAAGTGACCTTTAGTTATCCAAATCGGGAGGATTTCAAGTTGTCGAATGTTGATGTGGGCATTGATATGGGAACCCGCGTTGCTATTGTTGGACCCAATGGAGCTGGCAAATCTACCCTCCTCAACCTTCTTGCAGGTGATTTGGTACCAACCGAGGGTGAAGTGCGGCGGAGTCAGAAGTTGAGGATTGGAAGGTACTCCCAGCACTTTGTGGATCTTCTCACAATGGATGAAACACCTGTACAATACCTTCTTCGTCTCCATCCAGACCAGGAGGGGCTTAGCAAACAGGAGGCTGTCCGGGGGAAGCTTGGCAAATTTGGACTTCCCAGTCATAATCATCTTACCCCTATTGCAAAATTATCAGGCGGGCAGAAAGCTCGAGTTGTCTTCACATCAATATCAATGTCAAAGCCCCATATTTTACTATTGGACGAACCCACAAACCATTTAGATATGCAGAGTATCGATGCCTTGGCTGATGCACTAGATGAATTCAGTGGCGGAGTTGTACTTGTCAGTCATGACTCTAGGTTGATATCGCGTGTCTGTGATGATGAAGAGAAGAGTGAAATTTGGGTGGTGGAAGATGGAACCGTGACTGCTTTCCCAGGAACATTTGAAGAGTACAAAGAGGAGCTACAAAAAGAGATTAAGGCTGAGGTTGATGATTAAGGGAGCTACAAAAAGAGATTAAGGCTGAGGTTGATGATTAAGGTTGCAGTTACAATACTTATTTTTTGCATCAGTTACTTAAATGAGATTTTGCTTGCAGTTGCTGCATTTGTATTCGGTTAATACACTTGACATAAATATTATAAATGCATCTTTTATCATTTTAGTGCGAATGCTTGTGGCAGAGATGTAGGAAATAAAATTGCTGTCCCTACTTACATTTTTTTGGTAATGGGGATGAAATTAATTTGTTTCTCATTTGCCTACATGCATGGTAAGAAGACCATATTGTCAGTGTTTGCTTTTTATTTACAAACTTATTGCCATATGTTTGTATTTTGATTTCAATTTTCTTCTTACCATCGTTTCTCTCTGGCTGTTTCTGGCTTCTTTATGTCTCTCTCTCGCATCCTTCCCTGCTTCATGGTGGTTAGTGACTTGCTTTCCTGAGCACTGGATTTTGAGATATGAATTCCACATATTTCTGCCGACATGTATTCATGCGTCATTTTGTAAGACATTCAAACTCAATCCATATTGGAATTGTGCAACATTCCTAATTACATATCCCGAAGGTCCCAATCAGGGTGAAAAGCTAGCTCTGGAATGATACTGCCTTCAACATTTACTGCCAGAGAATGCAGAAACTTGATCTGCCACCTAAAGTCAGCTTGCCTACCAGAATCGACTTGGCAAAATAGAGGAATTCAGAGCATGCAGGATGTGGTTTATGGGGGGATCACAAGTAAAACATAGACCATCACCTAGCATCTTGAAAATGAAACTTGTGGGTCGCTAGTCCTCTAGGCATGAAATTGAAAATGAACTCTCAGCGTTTCCAAGAACGGTTGTTGTTATGCTCGCAGCCTACCTCAGATGGCCAAGCTTGATGATACTGAATAATTTGCGTGGCAAAGAAGCTTCCACGTAAATTCCAGTTAATCAAGTTTTCTCCCAGATAAAACAAAAATAATAATGATCAACACCCTAGGAAAAACAGTAGATATCCAAAAGCTGGAAGAGGAATTCACAAGAGGGTACACACTAATTTATGTTTGTCAAGTGTCTTGAGCAAGAGAAAAGAGAAAGGACAGTTTCACACCACATCATTACTTATACACCAAGACTTTTAACAAAACTAATTTTTAGAATTTAAACTTGTAACCTCTTGCAAAAAACCACCATCATTGGACTACAAACTCTTTGATGACACCACATCATTAATCGCTTTGTTTTTCCTACACAAGTCATAAACTTCCATGGAAACTATAATTTTAGTAAATTTTGAAAAATATTGCTTCCTCACCTCCAATCAAGTTAGTACGCAGAAATCCCAGGAATCCAACATAGTGAAAGAAGCTTTGAGAATTAAAATAAAGAGTTGCTAAAAATTAATGGAGTAACAAGGCAGACTGATACACAATTTCAATGGCATCAACAAGGAGCAACTTGGAATAAACGGACGCTATCTAACAAATAACCAAGTATAAATTAGAAAACTCTAATACACAGGCAACAAATCCCAAAAGAAACCTTGAGTGGATGGGATGGGAGAGCTCCACCCCAAGCACAAATCAAAGGTCCATCTGCAAGCATGTAAGTAATGACGTATTCTCCAGTCCTCCACATTAAATGTCTTTCACGGTAAGCAGCAACAGTGCTTCGGCAATTTTACAAGTAATGTAGCAAATGATACCCTCCAATCATAAGAAGTATGGAACTCCTGTCCTAGGCCCTCTCATCTGGTTGTTCTCCTCTGTTTCTGTAAAAAATTTCACTTCCCTCTCCTACAAAATGACACAAAAATGATTACATGTGAACGATATAATTTCACAAACAGAAGACAAAGGGTAAAGAAGGGAATTTTAGGAAAGCTCCTGTTGAAAAAGTATGAGTACATATCCAGTAGTTTCAGATTCAATAATATAAGCTGAAAGAAACAAGAGTACTGTGAAAAGTTATTGGGTTTGAAAACATGAAGTTGCAGCAATGCAGCATAATTCTTTAGAACAGTAACTTCATAAATGAGCAATGACCTTCTTGAGCATGTGCATAAAATCACCACACTTAATTAAAAAGAGTACAAAGAACAAACAATTAAATATCATGCATCATAGAATAAAAGGAAATCAATGCACTTACAATCTTGTTTTCTCACTTGTCTATACAATCAAAATGTTCTCCGTGCAATCAATTTGTCCCTAAAGATATTACTAGTTTAGGCCACTAAGTGAAATGCGATAATACTTAGTACATGCATCGTTCTATAGATTCAGCAACAGAACTGTGGTATATTTCAGTGTATAATTGAATTATGAAAGAGACACAAAAGGCAAAGCTGGCAACAGATAACTTCATTCTCATTGATAAAAAAATACAATAAAATTACAACAGTATTTATTATTAGCATGCCTCCCTTGATCCAAGATAAAAACATAAGCAGTATAAAAGTCTCTGATACCATATTCTCATTGAAGCTCAATATAGAAGCTACATTTCCACAGCGGTAACAGTAATTTGGTGCAGACCAGACCTGCAAATTTAACAGACCAAGAAAATTACCAAACTGCTTGGATATATTTGACAAAATATGAATTTAAAAGGTTCAGAGTATTTACAGTGACTAAGCCTTTGTCTTGAAACATGTACTTGAGACCTTCTTGTACAAGTTGGTGCGCTCGACAAACCAAATCAAGATTGTTAATGTGATTGAACTATGAAACAAAAAAAACTAACTGTCAGATCAATATGACATTTGTTGACGGTGAAGAACATGTTCCTATTAGAGGTCAGGTTCATTACCTCAGAAGTGACCCTAGACCCAAAAAGCCAACCTGCTCCTCGGGGACTAACTGCCCATGTCTCAATATCTTCAGGATCACTCCACATGAGATCACAGAATGGCCCTTCGTGAGGAATTTCACAATTTCGTTCAATCACTCTTATCTGCCATGTAACAGGAAAAGCAAAAGATTTTGTATCAGTACTACCCATGAGAAAGAGCAGCAGGAACCTTTATAGTCCAACATACTGCACCCCAATGGAGACTCTCTCTACAATGTGTGAATTGGTGAAATGCAGAATTCTTCAGCTAAACAACTACATAGAAAAAAAAAGCACCTGATCAATGGTTCGAATGTCAGGAGAAAGACCACCGTGGACGCAAAGCACCTAGAGAAAAAAATGACATTAAGTTTAAAAGGTATTGCAGCAGATGCGAACAGAGAGCCATCTTCATAAATAAACAGAGATTTTGGGAGGAAAAGGATTGCAGGATTCAGAGAGAGAAATTGGCTGCAGCTGGGGGGTTGCACTTACAGTGCCATCTATAATCGCTGAGAGTGTCAGATAATCGAAAACATCAGTACAATACCGCCATGCATTGGCATTTCCATACTTCCTCTGGCACTCATCATAGAAACCGTATACCTGGCAGAAAACAAAGCTATACCTTACAACAGTCGTAAAACTTAAGATTGCAGCAGGATTTCATGAGAAGCCTCTACATCAGCAAACTATCAAACAGATCAGGTGAGATCTAATTTATAAATATTTCTTTTACGATCTTAAAAGGATTTTATTATTTTAATGATGACATCCAGAACCAGTATGGAGTTTTCCCAAACTTGATATCACATTTAACCATACTGGAGAATGTGCCTTAAAAACCAAACAAATTTGACACCAGAACCGGGGAAATAACCTACAACATTTCAGACTCATGTTCTCAAAGTTCCTGTATCTATTAACTGTTAAAAACCTCACCAAGAAATGATCCGGCCATTAGACCAGCACATGACAATGAATATACATGAGAACCTCAAACCTAAGTTTGGATGATTTAGTTTGATAAAAAAAATTAGGACCTACATGCAAAATGTGAGCAGCCAAAATATGCATGAATTACAGCCTTCTTCATAACTTAACAAAATAAGTCAACCTAAGTGGATTGCCTTGAAACTAAAGTCATCTTGACAGTCTAACAAATATATTTGGTATATGAGCAACATTCCAATTTTCCAGATTAGCCATTGCTTGAGATAAGTATTATCTAATTGCTTCAATATATCACCAACTCAAGAACCTTATCACAGTTCCGCACCTGATAAGTTTCAAATGCTTCCATTAACTAAAAGGAACTCCAAAGCATTCATGCTCTACAATGTCCAATCAGAGTGGCAATTCCTCTATCCCAATTGACAGTGCACTTTCCCTTCTTGGGCATCCCATTATCATACTTGACTAGTTTAAAGAGTGCACTGACAGAATTAAATGAGCCCTAAATTACCATTTTATTGTTACCATAGACTGGTTTGCATGAAAGTGTAATTCTGGAAGATTGTATTAAAATTGGTTATTCCACTATTAAAATTATACTTATAGGGACAACTCTTAGCCACTGAGCATCCATCAAGCCAGGAGAATGCGCCATTTGTAACTTTATCGTGGAAACCAACAGCTTTGTCATGTTTCTTATGAATAATGACAGCTACTAAAACAGAATTCACATTATTCTTTGACAAAATAAATGGTGTAGGGAGCATATCAATGTCTTGCACATATTAAAATTCATCATGGTGATTATGTGTCAAGTTACACGATCAATAATGATTATGGTCCAACCTAAACCATACCTGAGTTAATTGCCTGCTTTCATGATTTCCACGCAAAAGTGTAATATTAGCTGGGTATCTACAAACACAACCAAAAGATATAGAAAACAGCAAAATTATCTAAGCTCATCAAAAACATAAGTAAGAAAATCTAAGATTCATTCATTATAAAACTTAGTATACAAATGTTATAGCAGCTGAAGATAGCCTGACCAGCTTCTGATCTTCAGAATTTGAGCTGTTAAAGTGACCAGGTGACAACTTATACAAAGACCAAAATAACGAATTCCCATATGGCCTTTGGAGGCCTTGTGCGAATTTGGTCTACTCTAATAGAACCATTTTTTTTCTTGCAAAGCTAGGTAGTTGTTTTAGCAGGAAAAAGCACATGCATAGAATCACATAATGGCATTATAAACATAGCAAGAACACTGACCGCAGGCATGGCAACCACAGAAACAAGAATGTACCTTGCTTTGAGAAGCAAAAGAATAGAGAACACTTCAAGACTATTATAACCCCGGTCAACAAAATCGCCCTGCCAAAAGCATCATGAATATTTAACACAAACAAAACAACAGTAAAAAGAAGCAATAATGTGGGGCAAGAACTGTGAAATAAATAAATAAATGAATAAAAAGGGTAAGATTTATCATATAGTAAGTATACAAGTTATTTACCATAAAAATGTAATTAGTCTCAGGTACATGACCCCCGGTCTGGAAAAGTTTCATAAGATCATGAAACTGACCGTGAATATCACCGCAGACAGTGACAGGGCTGTTAACAGGCTGCACATTGGACTCCTCGATGAGGATCTCTTTTACCTGTGTATAAAAAAAATAGTAATATTAAATTTCCAATCATTGTTATATCCAGTAAAAAGAAAATGATCAAATTTAATTCATTCTGAATTCAACTGAATAGCCGTAAAGAAAGAATAAAACTCTAAGTGAGCGCCTCGATATGAAATTATTGAAATAGCAAACAAAAAAAGCAAAGAGCAGCATCAATTGCAGTTCATCCCTAACGACGAAAATGGAAGTATTGAAAGCACTAAAAGACAAAGCAGGAGCAGTTGGGTAGGAACAAAGTGGTTCAATCAATCAAGAAGGTGCGGCTCATAAACCCTAATTCGATTCCATTAGATACTAAAAGCATCGATGCATATGCATATTAGAAAGAAACCCTAGAAAAAGAAAAGAAAAGAAAGAGAAAGAGATATTATTATAGTAAGTAATAGGAGGAAGACGAAAGAGTATAAAGAATTTACGTATTCGCAGAGAAGCTGAAGCTCGTCTTCCAACAGATGCTGTCCTTCTTTTACCTTCGCTATCCACTGATCCAAATCCATCTCTCCCGATGACGACGTTGATGATTTGTTTCCTTCTCTTCTCTGTCTCTCTCTCCTTCTAATAATTCAATTAATCCCTAATAATAAACCCTAAACCAAAAGAAGAAGAGCGAGCCCAGCAGCAGCAGTAGCAGCAATTTTAGAATACAGAAGAAGAAAAAAAAATTAAAAAAAAAAAATCCTAAAATGGGTGGTCTATGAATACAAATAGAATAGATCTGCTTCGTTTGCTACAAATACTGTTTTGATTTGCGCGATATATTTTATATTTCTTTCTTTTCCCTTTTTTTTTTAAAAAAAAAACTATTTATTTATTTTTATAGAAGCAATGACAAAATAAAGGTAGAGGTAATAGCATAGTTGAGTACTAGATTTTTTAACCGCGCAGATCGGATAAAATATATAAAATCATATAGAAAAATTATTTTAGTTTAATAATCTTTTTTATGATAAAAAATAAGTATAATTTTTAAATAAAAAATTTATATTTAACTATTTCTTATTTATGTTTTTCAATTTTAGAAATAAATAATAAAGCAAATAAATTATTGATTTCTTTAAAATTTTAACACCCAATTAATTATTGGTTCTTTTAAAATTTTAACACCTAATATTATTAAGAAATTAAAATTAAAAAAAAAATTCAATGTTTAGGAGGAAATAAAAAAAAGGAGGCCAGCTGTTTACTGTTCATGTGAATAGTAAACAGACGGAAATTAAAAAAAAAAGTGTTTACAGAGGAAAAAAAAAAAGAGGGCAAGCCGTTTGCCATTCAAATGAACAATAAACAGGTAAAAAAAGGGGAAGGCACTGCGGGTGCTGGCAAAAAAAAATGAAAACTTAAAAAATAAAAAAAGCCAAAGTAATATAGTAATGAACGGTGATTTAACACTGTTCATTGCTACTGATGAAAAATGGTTTTTCTTTAGTATATAGTATTAGATTTTTTATCTACTCTATGTTGTGGGTTTGATAAAATATATAAAATCGTTTAAAAAAAATTATTTCAATTTAATAATCTGTTTTATGATAAAAAATAATTATAATTTTTTAATAAAAAATTTTGTGTTTAACTATTTCTTATTTTTTAAAAATTTTAAAAATAAATAATAAAAGAAATAAATTATTGATTTTTTTAAAATTTTAACATCTAATTAATTGTTGGTTCTTTTAAAATTTTCTATTAAGAAACATAAATAAAAAAAAATTCAATGTTTAAAAAAAAAAAAAGTGCAAGCCGTTTACTGTTCATATGAACAGTAAATGGATGGAAATTTTTTAAAAAATTTAAATGTTAAAAAAACAAAAAAAAGGAGGGCAGGCCGTTCAAATGAACAGTAAACGGATTGTTGGGTTGGGGGGAGGAACGGGTCTAGGCAAAAAAAACTAATGAAAATTAAAAAAAAAAAAAAAAAAACTGTAACAATGAACAGTGATTTATACTGTTTATTGATTCATTGCTGCAATGAAAAATCATTTTGCTTTAGTCCCGTAGGATAATGCCACAAAAGGACATGGACGGTGGAAAGTATTTGTTAATTCATTCGATTTCTTTTCAAGGCCGAAATATTTTTTTTCCTTCAAAAGAAAAAAATAGAAAAGGAAAATGAAAAATCTCTCTAACTCTAAAATCTGAAGGACTTCTGCCGAATAAAGGCTTCGCTCCAGCTAGTTTATTAATGCTCAATAATTCTATGTCCAGTTTGAATCTTGATTTTTCCGACCACTAATCAAAGTTAAAACTCTCTATATGCCGTACAAAGCAAAACTAATTTTGGGCTTTAAGGTCATTATATATATATATATATATATTGTTTTTTAATTAATAGTTAAATAATAATAATAATAATTTAAAAAGAGAGAAAAAAGAAGAAGACAACATAGATATTACAGCTGCGATATCATTATACGAAAAATTATATAGAAAAACTTGATTTGTATCTTCAAAAATATTGATATATTGAAAAAAATAAAAATTGATATATTTGATTAAAAAAAAATTAAAATTAATGTATTTATTATATAGTTCCGTTATGACAACGCTTGAGTTGGTGGGGAGAGTGGACTGGGCCTTAAAAGGTCCAGACATGGGGCATTGTATTGAGTACCCAAATCAACCCGCTGCCTTAAATCGACAAATCCACCAGAGAAGAGAAGAGGAAAGCCGATCATCCGGAAATGTCTTCTTTTTTATTTAGATTGAACTGTATCTCCTCCTCACATCCTTATTGAGATCGAGTTCTAAATAGTTGCTATTGCTATTTGCCTTGCAGTGTCAATTAGTAAGGATAAACACGGGGTTTGGATTGGTTTTTTTGGGAAGATGGGAGAGCAATTGAGGGGTTCAAAAACAGCCATTGATTCCTCCAACATTGGCTTTCAGCTCTTGAAGAAGCACGGGTGGAAAGAAGGAACTGGCCTTGGGATTTCTGAGCAGGGGAGATTGGAACCCGTAGAAACATATTTGAAGAATAACAAGCGGGGCCTTGGAGCTGCTCATCATAATAAACCACTCTTAAAGAAGAATAACACGACTGAGTCTTCTTCTTCCAAGGACACAAACAACCAGGTTAGGGTTTCCTTTCTTTTCTTTTTTTAACCAAATAAAATTTCGTCTCTACCACTACCAGTTTGTGGTCTATCCTCTACTATAACCCTTGCCTAACGATGATACCATTTTTGTGAATTTCAGGATCGCTCCTCTTCGAAGAAGTCCAAGGCACCGTCTAAGAAGCTAAGGAAGATGCAGGAGCTGGAAAAGCGTTTACAAGAGAAGGAGTTTGAGCGGGCTTTTTATCGTGAATTTTGGCCAGATAATGTTTGACAATTGACATTGATCATCCATTCGTTCTCTTGTTCTTCTATTTCTCTGCTTGTCTTGCCCATTTTAGATTTGTACAGCTACTCTGGAATTTTTTTCATTCCATAATTTGCAGTTAGGATAGGTCCTTATTTTTGCAACTCTAATTGTTTCATAATACAAGTTTATGTAAGAAAATATCAGCGTTAAAACCATAGCATTCATGGCCTTTTTAAGAACAAGGACCTTTCTATACAGCATGTAATTAGTCCCCTGATCCTTTAGCAAAAAAATTATATACTTGAGCATTTACAATTTACAGAAGAATCGGTTCCAGAATCATTTATTTCCGTTTCTTGTCATCCTGTTTGATGAGCTGAACAGGAGCTGCTGGTATCCTGATCCACCATTCTCTTAACCGTCTCAACCACCTATCACTGCTTTCTTTCCTGTACGGCATTTCCCTTGTGAAAGCCTCTAGAAATGCCAAAAGAATCAGATGCTCGAAAGGCACAAATGCAAGCACAGCAGCTATGAAAACCAGCAGTAGAGCAACCCTTTCTGTGGCCTGACATACAGGGGAAAAAAAGCCACCAATTAGCAAGTCATCGTGAAACATGACTCGGCTAGTCTCACACTTTCTGCCCATATTTAAGTTTCATGTGAGAAAAGCTTATTTTGCAGCTTCTAGTTTCATAGATATTGACAACAAACTGACCATTTTTTAATTCATCTAGGCTTATGCTGTTAAATAAATGCCATTCGCCTATCAGTATATGATTTTTCTACTCAAATTGTTGTCCATAGATGCATCCAACACAAGCTTAAGAAAACAAATCAGAAAACAAATATAAATGCTCCCTTGTTGAAAGGCTGTGCTACAAAGATAGAATTGAAAGCCATTGGGACATGTACCTGGGGAACTACTGCAAACAAGATAGCTCTTAACTTCAGAAGAACAATGTTTGCCGTCTGCATTAGTCCTTCAACTTCTGCGATGATTTCTTGCAACGTCAAAAGCTGCTCTACAGCATTTTTGTTTGGGGGAGCTGTTACCCGGAAGGCTTCTAAGGGCATCTTTTTGCTAAAATGCCTTCGCACAAACATGAGAACCGCACACCACACAAAAATGGAAGGCAAAATATACCTGGCCCAACCCCTATAGATAATCATGAATCAACATGTTACAGTGGTTTATTCATCCACTTACTATGAGTCGAAAGAAGTGCATGGCGTGGGAAAAATCAGCATTGAAGAGAAACTGATCTTCAAAATTTAAATCAGACAAATTTGCTTAAATTGGTCACAGCGTGCCCCCATTAGTAAATACTGATAGAAGTTAACTTGCAGTTCATTGAAAGATAAGAAAAGAAAAGAGGAGAAAACAATGGAAATATAAGGCAACTCTACTGCATGAAGAAATGCAATTTGGCTGACGCTTAGCTTTAAATTAATAAAATTTCCTACCAATACATATCTAGTTCATTAATGTATTAAAGTACTAAAATCATCGACTATCAGACCATCTAATCGTTATCTCCAACAACAGCATTTATGTCATCCTTCTATAAGAACCGGCAGTTCAATTAGTATTAATTAAGAAAAACTACCTTAAAATAGCACAGCAGCTTAACACCAGAAACACCATCGATTTGAAAGGATCTTCCCAAGAGGCCAAACGATGGAGACGGCTAGCCAATTCTATAACTGGGAATAGCAGTTCCTATAATGTAGTATAAAAGACCAAGGAAATTTAAATGGAATCAGCAAAATACTATGATATAAGCTTTATATATGTGACAATTTTGGAGAAACAATCACCATAATCATAAAAAAAATATTTGATGATGGACAAAATAAAACGTAGGTGACTGTCTATTCAAGGGATGGGGCATATAAATATCCTGCAAATGTTATTTTGCTTCAGGGCTATCACTTGAATGGATCAACAGTATAGAAACTTAAAATAGAGAGAGAGAGAGAGAGAGAGCTGCACAATGCTTGGAATCTCCACAGCTAAGTAGTAATATTTGACAAGGTGATGGTTCAAAAAGTTCTTGTTGCCTGGGAGTCTAGAGTACTGAAGATCTGATTGATCAACCAAGCTTCCTGTCCAAAGAAGTTTGGAGGAAGTAGCACCCAAAAATTTTTGTGAAGCATAAGAAATCATACTTTTATGGTGATAAAAGCAGTGGTGCAATTAGATTTACTACCTTATAAGTTCAGTTATTCCAAATGTTAAAGGAACTATCATAATAACCTTCATTACTGCGACATTTGTATCAATCCCTTCAACCTTCACTTTGTCCACTGTAGCCTGTGCAGCTTCAGCTTTTCCAGTATCTGATATTGACTGTTTCACAGCTATTTCCAAAGGATTTGTCTCACCAACCCAAAGATCCCCAAATGCTAGAACTTCTCCATCTAGATTTACTTCTTTTTGTAAGATAAATCCAAGTTGACGAAGCGTCAGGAATGCAACTGGTGAAAGTCTCAATTGCCGTTTTGCATTTGGAGATCCAATAGGAATCGCATTCAGAAGTGCCAGGCGGCTGGACAGTGTTTCCAAGATCCTATCCCCCCGGGGAAGACTTTCAGCCAGTTTGAAAGCAAGTAAGGTTTTGTAATGGGAAGAAAAGCAGTGCAGAGCTTCTCTAACTGCACGACATCGAAAGATGCCCAGAATAGCCCTTGCAAGTACCTCCAACTGCTGAGTCTCATTGAAGTTATTTTTTTGAATAAATCTGTGTGCATGCAGGACCTCAAGACATACATCCAACCAATAGTCCCGTCGACAACTGCCTCTGAATTCAGGAAACTCAAAATAAATTGCCTCTGCACTGAAGCAAAAGAAAGGAACAGGAATTCAGAGTATTGAACACTTGACTGATGATATCTACTGATGTAAGCTGGTGAATTATTCAAAATATCAAAATTCAATTTGTGAGATATCAGAAAACATACAAAGATGCTGATTTGTACATCACAGCTTTATCAAAGAGACGAGCACCCAATGGTCCGGTTAATTCAGGTTTTATGACCTGCTTCATATCAGTTGCCAGATCATATCTAACAGCTTTATCATATAAACCAACTCCCAATGACTCAAAGTAGATAGCATAATTGGTCAGTGTCAACCGGCCTAAACAAAACAGATAGTAAACAAAGTGAAACACATTAAAAGAGTCCTCCACAAATTTTAACTAAAAAATCGAAACCATGAACTAAACCCAAAAATTTCTACTTCTATTTTGTTGTTGTAATTAATAGGTTATACATACAAGCATCAAGGAGGTACCAAAAGAAAACCCTCAGACCATTCATTTAGTTCCCACAAATTTGAGCTGACTAACTCTGGCACACCATACAAATACCTTTGAAACTCCGGAGAAGACATCTTTAATAGAACAGGTCACAAATGAACAATTTCAACTAGTCTCGTGGTCACATACAAAAGCTCATCAATTTATCACAAAACTACAAAACAGATGAAGTGGTATGATTTTTTCATTTGAGACATGGTATTTCCTATAAATATGTACTTCATATGACCAAGGTCAATGTCACACCAGCATTTGCCAACAGATCCAGTCAGCACTTAAAAACACTTGACCTAAAAAGAGGGCGTGTTCATAGAGTAAATCAAATCTTATCAACAATGATAGGCGAAGAAGGTGCATTCGCATACCAATGTCCACCACATACATGGTAACACAATAAGCCACATAAATTATGCACGGTATTGCACAAAATGCACTTCAAGGCTTATTAACCTAGCAAAATCAACAAATGGTGAGGTTGGTTGCAGTTTGAGGCTTAACAAATCAAAATCAACAAAGATGATGAGGTTAATCTGATCTCATGATATTTTTCTCTGCACTCAGCAACTCACCTGGCCACGCTGAGATGCCAATATGCTGCAGAACAGGTTGAGAGGGAACTGTACCATCAACATCAAGGATGATCTCTCCTTCAGCAAGCTGAAGGTTGGAAATCAAGGGTCCTGGTGCATTCTTTGCAGCCCTAATAATCCTGCAGAAATGGAAGGAACCACAAACAAAGTTGACAAAATAATAGCACAGATACCATAGAGGAGCAGAGAGAGAAGTAAGTTGCAAGATTTTAGAAGGCCAGCACCAGGAGATATTAAAAAATAAGTGGAAAAATAAAACGAACAGAGAGCAATGGATACTTGTCAAGGCTGCGAAGGTATTTATCATAAATGAGAAAATGAAGCCTGCTGTCTGAAGAGGTGGTGAGCGCATCAAAAAGATTGTGGGCAGTTATTACGTCAGCAATGGCAGGACAGGCAGGAGCAATACGCACAAAAGCCTCTCGGCCAACAGTTTTTGTGTCATCAACCTGAACAGCCATACTAGTGGTAGTGAAATAAAAAAGCGACCAACCATCCTCTTCTTCATCCTCACCCTTATCCTCTTGTTGACTGGAAGATACGGTGGTTTCCTGCAGTTGATGAATAGAACATAGCATTTGAATAAGAACAATAAATGTTGTATTGCCAAAAAGTAAGTGGGTAGGGATGCCTCTCATTCTCACATTCTGTGGTGAATCAATAATAGGAACCACAGCTGTGGGTGAGTCCCAAGCAAGCATCATGTCATAGGTGAAGCGACGGAAGTCACTGTCACTCAAGTAATCAGAACGGGTTGTGATAACACGATGGAGAGCTTGATAGCAGCAAAACTCAAGGAAATTCCTTGTACGTTTGACGAGTTGCTGACTATCAACCTCAGGCTCAGGCCGCTCAATGTCAAAACGACGCTGTAGCTCTTGCACTGAGACTGCAAGGATCCTGGAATACCATTAACGATAAGTGGTTCATTTCTCATGAATTTAATTTAATGCCATACTTGTTTGTTTGAAAATAATTGAATTGAATTAAGCAGCAAAAATTAAGAATATAATAATAGTCAGAGATAATCCAATTCACCTAAAATAAAATTATACAAAACAAGGAATGGAAGGACATTAAGATGCAAATAAAGAAATGAGTTACTTACTTGGAAGCGCGGGCGAGGACGGAATTGGTGAGAGGAGAGAGGTGAGGGATGGTGGAATCACCATTGTCGCCGTCACCGGCTTCGACTTGATAATTATTATTTGCACCTGAGGAGGATTTGTTTTGGGGAAAGAGGATTTGATGGCTCTTCCTCAAATGCTCTAGCATTCCCATTTTCATCGTCTCCATTTCTCTTCTCTTCTACTACTTTTTAAAATTGCATTCCTACCATTGTTTTTTGCTATTGTAATCCAATCATCATCATCATCCGCGCCATTTGTTTAGTAATTTAACAGCTACTTCTACTGCTTTGATAGGCACGATTACCAACACGATGCATCAACATCACCAGGCTCCTAGTATCCCACACACCCACCGCCTCTTCCTTCTTTTTCTTGAAAGAAAATCAGTACGAGTAATTAAAATTTGCCGACTAGGAAGAGAATGAGCTGAGCCACAAAAATAATTGGACGTCTGGCACGATTGAGGTAGGCCCAATCAGAAACCAGTACAATGGCCCAATTAGTATAAATATAGTCGTCTGTCCATTTGGTGTCTCTTCGCTTTCTCTTAGTAATTAAAATTTGTCGATTGGGCTAAGCCCAGGAACAGGTACAGGAATATAATGATCTGGGCCATAAATAATTGGACTTTGTGGCACTATTTGAGTTAGGCCCAAATAAAAAAGTTAGAATGGCCCTGCCTGTCCATTTTGGCATTTCTTCACTTTCTTTCTCTCGTAATTAAAATTTTCCTATTGGTCTAGGCCTAGGCCTAGGAGGGTAATGAGCTGGGCTATAAAAAACTGGACGCCGCACAATTTGAGTTGGGCTGAATCCAAAAAAGTTAGAATGGCCCAATCAATTTAAATGCAGTCTGTCTGTCCATTTGACTTCTCCTCGCTTGCTTCCTCTCCTCTCAAGTTTTCCATGATGCTGCTGTCTCCTTCATCCTTGTTTGTGGTAGAATAATATGGGTCTAGCTCAAAGCGAGGGGGCATCAGACAGTGCAGCAGATCAAATTCAACCCGAGCCTTCATCTTCTTCTTCTTCACCTTCTCCAATGGAATCTCTTGTTGCTGGTATGCTACGTACCAATTCCTTTTCTCTCTCTCTCTAAACCCTACGGTGTGAATTGAATTGAATTGTTTGTCTTACATGTGTTTGTGAAATGCTCGCTACTTAGTATTTGATTGAATTCAACCTCTAGCATCTTTTTGCTCCTCTTTTACACTGCAGTAAATATCTAGCAATGTGGAAGATTATCAAATATTAATTCAAGGTCCGTGCTAGATTTGGAGTTGTAGTTGCTACTGCCCTGATTCTGGCTCCCGAATCTGTTAACAGAACCTTTTATTCTCGTTTTGTGCAACCAATTTAAAAACTCAACAATAAACAGTCAAAGTAGGGGCATTGAACCAATTAAGCCAAAAAAGAAGTGATCGGTAGAAATCCTGCAATATTGGTTCCTTTTCTCTGATTTTCCAGCACCCTTTGCACTACTTAGCTGCCCTTAATTTGCCAAGTTAAGATGAGACCATGTATGTGTTTCTGCTGATATTATCCTTTCCGATGGAAAGTTCTTACTCGGCTATTAAGTTTCAGTCTTAGTGTATGGCTCTACAAGGGTCTTCTAATGAACAAAAACTTAAGCTTTTCTATAAATACTATTGATCAATGATGCACTGGTGCTGTTTCTGTCGATTATGCAGAAGATTGTTTGTTACAATTCTAGGTTATCAAGTTTAGTTTCCATGTATCCAAAAAGTAATATTCAGCTCCAATTTCATTTTATCTTATGTGCATTGAACTAAAATGTAGAGGTTAAAAAAGTGAGAAATCCTATTAGTTATGTTAGAACATCAAACCCATTTTTGTGTTCATTCTTATTCTTTTCTTAGTAAAATTTGTTCTTTCATCTGAGAAAAGAAATATTTGAAATTGATGCATACAATTTGGTGGTGCTTGCTTTTACAGAAGCTGTTGCATATGGAAATGATGAGAGTGAGGTTAGTCTGCTTCAGATGTACTTGGAATTTGATTCGTCATTTAATTATAGCTAATCAAGTTCAACTTGGATTTTCCAGTCTCTTGAAGCTAAGGCACAGAAAGCATTAGAATGTCCCTGTATAGCTGATTTACGCAATGGCCCTTGTGGGAGTCAGTTTTCAGATGCATTCCTGTGTTTTCTCAAAAGTACTTCAGAGGAGAAGGTAATTGTAATGAACTGCCACTGATTTCAACCTTTTTAAACAGGGTATATCTATTGAATGTGAACTTTTTTATCCATTCAGGTATAGCGTTTTATTTATTTCCTTTTCCTTTTTGTTCATGGTATTTAACTCAATATGCCATTATAGGGAAGTGCATGTTAATATTCTATCCCTGGACCATTGCCAGTTGCATGGAAATGGCATTCCATGAAGCGTCAAAGAACCTTTTGAAGGTGACACTAATATGAAAAAGTTTTTTCCTTTTGCACAGGGCTCGGATTGTGTGCATCCATTTGTGGCTTTGCAGAATTGCATGAAAGCTAACCCCAACGCATTTTCTAAGGACATTTTAGAAGAAGCTGAAGAGAAGAAAGAGGAGGAACCAGCACAGGAATACAAAATTATTCCTCCCATATGGTCAAGAGAATCTCCGAGTCCAAAGTCCAAGCTTTAGGAAACTGGAAATTTTCACATTTTGACACCTGAGTTTTTACTCGCAGGAGTTACTATTTTATGGAAAAATATATTTTTGGCTGGTCATCATGAAATCCATTGATACTCTATCTTGTAGGAGTTTACTTCTCTTACTGTTCCTTGAATGAATGCCTTATTGTCATGTACTCCATTAACCTGTTTTTTCTATGGTTTATAAAATGGCATTTGCTGAAATATCATTTTAATTTGTTGAGCAAACGAACACACACTCTTTATTATGAAGAATTGAAATAACATTCGGCAGAGAAATTGCAGGAGAATTAGGGAGGCACTCTCTCCTTTCATGCTTAAAATATGCATTATCGTTTGTTTGTTGTTAGATTACGAATATTTAATTTGACACTGTAAGAACTTTGCGTGGAAACACACAAAAACAACAACCGATATCTCATATCGGAAGCTAACTGCTTTTTTCCAATATGCATGCTTCGGGTTACTAGATTCCTCACCTCTCGAGCATCCACCTTTTTACATTTTGGTGTTTTTCCGTTCTAATGGTGATGTAGGTTTCAATCCTATAATGGCTTCTCTTATCATCTGTCTTGATATTTTGGTTCTGGATGGACATTATTGGTCCAGGTTTCAAAGAAAGTTAATATGGATATTTTAGTTAGTTTTGCTCTTGCGTGGTATATATTTAAAGCTTAAAAACTGTGGAGAGATGAAGTCTGGGAACGGCAGCCTGCTATGGGAGAGATGACCGGAGGATTTCTCGGTGAAAAAGCAGCTGTAGCTGAAGCATCATCCATGGACAATAAGGAAGTGATCTCAATATTGTTTCGGTTGATCCCACACCCACAGTATTAGCATCCACAACATATGGATGATGGGAGTAAATGTAAATCCCAAGCCCGCCTATACCACAGGCACTTTCACATGGGTCAATATATTTGTTTAGCTTTGTTTCTGACATGCCACCAATCCATCTTTTGAGTTCGATTCAATCCTCAAGTATTTATTCGTTCTTCCATCAAATATTTTGTGCTGAAATTGTAATTTCTTTCTGCAAATGAGAATGCTCTTTGAGAAGCCAAGCATTGTGCTTTTGTATACCTTCTTTGTCAAAAGTGGAAGCTGCCATCATCAGCATCAGCGAAAAGATAAGTAACCATTTCTTCTCCATTACCAAAATGCGCTCGACAGAGTTAAAGGAACCTGTGCGAGGGTGCAATTGTCCCGGTTTGTGGGTTCTTGAGCTGGATTAGATACTTGTATATTCCCATATTTACAGCTTTGTCCAAGTTTTACTAGAACAGTTGGACTAAAGAAAGTAAAAAAGAACTAGTCAGTAGGAAACTGGAAAGCCTGTGACATCGGTTCTTTGTCCCAGATTTTCTGTTCTCCACCCTTTTGCACTGCTGAAGTGCCCTGGATTGGCAATCAAGTTATGTTAATATATGAAGACGAAATTTCTTTATTGCTTTCCTCAGCATTAGTAGCTGTGTGCACATATATACATGTAATGAAGATACAGATCAAGATTTGCGGATTAATATTCATCTACAGGGTCCATGAGTTAATGCCATCCATCATCCAGCTCTATTGAGGAGAAAACCTCTCCTGAAATCCGCTTACCTACACCACAAAATCAAAAAAGGCAAAGATAAGATATGGAATAACAGAATAATAATATGATTTCGACATGAACATTTAACCAAATACAAGACGGTAAACATATGCACCGAATGACAAATTTTCATCTAGGTGGTTCAATTTCCATCAAAGTTCCAAGTCTAATCTTTCAGCAGTGTTTAGCCAAAAAGACAGAAATTAAAGCTTATCATATACCTTATGTAGAGATAATTTCTTGCTCAATTCTTGTACTTCATGGTTTCCTTTTCAAATCCAATTGTTGGGAATTGCTTAGCGTACTCTTCCACATCATGACGGAGCTTTGAAATCTCTGATTGAAAGTGAGGAGCAGACAGCGTAGCCAAGAAATCCTTCAACTTTGTCCCTGGTTTACAAAAGTTTAGAGGCAAGGGATGCCAATTATTGGACTCAAGAATTGCTTGGCCAAGAATGGCCACGAGCAGTAACCAAATCAAAAGCAGCTCTGGGGGAGGCAGCGAAGATACTGGAGAGGTACAAACCTGTGGTTTCAGCCTTGATCTTCACCGCCAACTTGACAGAAGCGTCAAAGAAATCTGCCACCTTAGCAAAATCCTCTTCAACGAATCCCCTAGAAGTAAGAGCCGGAGTTCCTGATGTGCAATTACATTTATCAAGAAAAGTCGCTGTAAATAAAAAAAATAAAAGCACGTTGTCGTGTCAAGTAGAGGCCCGTACCCATCCTGATGCCACCAGGAACCATGGCAGACACATCTCCAGGAACTGTGTTTTTGTTTGCAGCAATGTGAACAGATTCGAGCACCTTTTCAACTCTGGAGCCATCTATACCCTGCGCAAAAACAAGAATTTGGAAGAGAAAGAAACGAAAAGAAAAGGCAGCACTGTTTTTTATGTTCAAAACTAATAAATGCATGACTAATGGCCTATTGGCGCAGGTAGTTTCGTCTTAATACACTATTTACCACTTGGGCTAATGCACAAGGGCACTTCTTTCAAGTGATCAAACGAAGATAAATCAAACATCCTCATACCTTATTCTTCAAATTCACCAAAACTAAATGGTTCTCAGTTCCACCAGAAACAAGGTCGTAGCCTTTCTCAGCTAAACTCTGCAAAATCAGAAACATCCCAAGCAATTTAAATACTGAAGTAAACCGATTAGACCTACAGTCTGATAAGAAGAAAGTTAATCATTCAAAATTGTCATTTGTGTGAGAGAGAGAAATTTGCCATATGCTGTCTTTTTGTTATGTCTCACAGTCCGATACCTGGGCAAATTTTGCGCAATTACTAAGCACTTGCTCTTGATACGCTTTGTACTCTGAAGTTGTAGCCTGCGTATATAGAGCAAGGATGCATAAGAATAGCTTTTAAATAGAAATGAAAAGCACTAATAAATTACCTGCTGTGACAATCTTGATATTTTTGCATCAAGGGAGTAGAAAAGGGCCACACTAAGCACAGACCTTGGCTTTCTTTTTATTTTTTCTCATTTCTTTTTGTTTTTTGTTTTGGTAAAACAAGGGTCTAGAAGCCCAGAAAACAACCTTAACCCAACACGAACGTGGGGCGACAAAACTCTACAATCTTTATCAAGCAAAAAAACCTAACTCAACTGGAGG
Organism: Dovyalis caffra; assembly: GCA_963924115.1. Lineage (NCBI taxonomy): Eukaryota > Viridiplantae > Streptophyta > Magnoliopsida > Malpighiales > Salicaceae > Dovyalis > Dovyalis caffra. Next base: position 676,563 of record CAWUPB010000131.1, read on the forward strand.
AAAATCTAAGAGATTTGGTCTCGCACCACCGCCGATATTGGCTAATTAAAGCATCTGCACAATGGTTCCCTTTGCGGAAAATATGCTCCTGGTGGAATAGACCTTAGTTTTAACATTATAAAAATTAGGCAAAGGCCATCGGTCATCTCTTACATCTGCCTCGTTGAATTTTACCAGTATCAAACACTTTGAAAATCTGCTAGTGTTTTATGAGCACCTCAGAAGCCAACAGCTACAAGCATAGTTTATCACTTCAATGTGTCCCCTCCCTTATACTTGCCAACCTATTAAAGAATGCTTGATATCCAATAAACTTCAAGAAAATTGGCTTACACAGGGATATATAGGAGTGCTGAATTGAGCCTATCGGGAACCGCAAACAGTTTCTAACATGTACAGCATCCTAGGAGGGTTTTGGGGTGATTAAGGGATTTGATTTAACTCAACATGCAGGTCACCAAATTGGAACCTCAACCCAACGGATGACTATTATTTCACCAGGAAGGATTTTAGAACCGATGGGAACTAAATTATAAGTACACTGACCTGCTTCAAAGCAACTGCTAAACCAGTAATTGTGTGATTGTGTGGACCACCTTGAAGCCCAGGAAAGACAGCTTGATTGATTTTGTCCTCGTAGTCATAAAACACCTTTATGAAGAACCCAAAAGACAGCTTAGTTCCACTTCAAAGACACAAATATCTAATCATGCAATGTGATTTTTCAGTTAGTGTATCACCTCTTTCCCTTGTTTGTTAACCTCTTTTAATCCCTTCCTGAAGAAAATCATGGCCCCTCGTGGCCCGCGAAGTGACTTGTGAGTTGTGGTGGTCACTACATCTGCATACTCAAAAGGTGATGGGATGACACCAGCTGCAACCAATCCGCTAATGTGTGCCATATCTGCCAACAGTATAGCTTTTTGTTTGTTGCAAACCTGTTAAGATCAACATAGCCTTAGATCCTATAAAACACCAAATGAGCTTACACCTGAAGAAACTCTGATCCATTTATTTGTTAACTGTATTGGTATTAATCTAAAGGATGTTACCTTGCGAATGCGTGCATAATCGTATAGACGTGCATAAGCACTAGCACCAGCTACTATTAATTTGGGTCTGAAAAGAGTGGCACTTTTCTCCAGCTGCAATATAATAATTTTCACATCAGACATTCATTCCGTGTCACCTAGATAGAGAGATGCATAGATATAATATATGTAGGAAAAAAAAACAGAATTCTTGGTGATGCATGAAGTAGTTCTGCATTGCTTGCCTTGTATACACATGAAATTTTCATATTTATTTAAAATATCGCAAGATTGTGCATGCATGTGGAGGAGGCTTAAGTGTCTCAAGTGTTAAAAAGGGGCTTCAGAAACAGAGAAAAGTCGAAATCGAACACCATCTAGAAGCAGGGAACAAAGATCAATAAGATCTACCCTGATTATTTCAATTTCAGGATAGATTTTTGTGAAGCTGAAAGTCCATTTCCACATAACTACTGAAAAAATAAACACGATCATGGATTCATCATGTCTAGTAGTAGATGGTACCTATCATTCTGACTTCTAACTTATATCAACAAGCATATATATGTCATAACATCATTGAGTAAAGCAGAGGAAAGAATGGTGCTTCGAAGCCCTAAAAATAACCTTTATTGCGAAAGTGTAATAAGATATATATCCACTTTAGTTATAGTTTGGACAACAATGTACTTCTTACTTTGAACAATAACTTCTAATCTTTCATGATTTAACAAAAATTCAGCAGGACAAAGAAAGGAATAAGCTACCTGATCATAGTCAATATACCCAGTGCTCTCATTCAATCTGTATGGCATTGTCTCAAAAAATATCGACACTGCAGATATCTTTTTGGTGTCTGTCTGCAGAATACGAAAAGGAACAATGATATTGCGTGCTTTCAATTAAGCAGAAACACGATACTGATAAATTCAGTACAGTGGAACCAATCGCTGCATATTTGTGAACTGTCATGTCAAGTATGCATTGATACATAAAGATGATGTGATCAGCTAAAAGAAGAGCTCAATTTTTAAACCCAACAAAGTATGCAACAATAACGATGGAATATTTGAACTCCCATTTAATTATTCTTGGAAATGGAAGAGCAAATTTCAACATTCTTTCTTACTCTTTCCTTTACTTTTCTTCATCGTCACATCAAAACTGGAAGAAAGAGGCGAGTAAAATGTAAAATTAAATATCCCCTTTAATTGCATTGCGCTAGCAGAATGCATTTCTGCAGCTAACTCGGGGCTGGTTTCCATCTATGGAAAGCACGGCCAAGTACGTAAGGGGGTCTAAATTATAAAATATTCAATCATCTGAGAACAGATGCTTAAATACGAATTTTACAATATATTAACAGGGGAGCATGCATTTGGATACGGAAGGTGAATAAAGAAGAAAAGAAGAACTTTGAAGCACCTGATAACCATGAGAAAGATGGCCTCCATGAGGAAGATCAAGTGCCATGATTCTTTCATGAGGTTTTAACAATGCAGTGTAGACTTGAAAATTAGCTGGAGATCCAGATAGAGATTGCACGTTCACTGCAGCCAGCATAAAAGGGAATTGATTTTCAAAAGCTCGACCATGAGACAAAAATGGAAAAGCATACAAAACGAATAAATATATTATTAGCTGAAGTTTCTCTTTCTCTTTATTTAACACATAAAGCAGATGAAAATACCTCCCCATTTAGCAGGATCCAGGCGAAATGCTTCCAGAGCACGCTTCTGACATAAGGATTCGGCCATGTCAATGTACCTGGAAAATTAAGAAAGTAGAGAGAAAATCAAAAAACAATGAGATGATGATGAGTTGGGCAGCGGAGAGCCGGCAATTAATCCTCCTGCAGGATACAGCAGAAATAGGAGAATCAGAATTTGACGTACTCGTTTCCACCGTAGTATCTTGCACCAGGATATCCTTCACTGTACTTGTTGGTCATGACAGAACCCACAGCTTGCATCACTGATGTAGAAGTGAAGTTCTCTGAGGGTATAAGCTCAAGCCCCTTTGTCACACGATTTTAGATACATGATCACAATCAAAATAAACATAATATGTTATTGAGTTTACTTAGTTCTATATGGGAAGGTAGGTAGGTGGGTAGGTCATTACCTTCCATTGCCTTGCTTTCTCGAGCTCAATAATATCAGCAATCTCTGGATCAACAACCTCTAAGGGTGCATTCAGCTGCTTTGGCCACTGTTATTTACGTATATGAACTATTAAATATCAACAGCTTAATTAACTCGTAATATTTAAAGGATATTAAATATGTATATAATCTTACAGTGACAGCAGATTTCTCCTTCTCGTATACAGCTTCATTTGGCAAAGAAGACTGCAAAACACGAAACCAAACGTTTCAATTTTCTTTAGAGCTGAACCTGTTTGGTTCTTAATTAATTGCCTGGAAGAAGAAGAGAAAACTACAGGTATATTTAGTCAGAAAAGAGAGGAAATAAAGAAGATTGAGAACCATGTAATAGAGGGAGGTGGCTTTGAAGAGAGCAGGGCGAATTGGCTTGTCAAAGGAAGAAGAAAGCCTGCGCAGGGCCATGGCCATTGCCATTGCCATTTCTGATTTTCAATTAATGTTAATAAGCTTTGTATTTTCTTTTCTTTCTGAGTTTGTTTTGAATTTCCTCTCCTCTCCCTTTCCCTTTCCTCTGGGTGGTGGTGGTTCGTTATTCTTCGGTTACCACTCGCTTATCACTTCATCTTCACCTGTTCACGTATTGTGTGTCTCAAATCACAATGCCTATCCATGCCATTCGCTCCCTTCTCGTGGACCCCACCTTCCATTCCTACCCTCTTTTATTTACTTTATTTATCTTAAATTCATTTTATTTAACTATGATTTCAAGCACTACTTGAAATTAATTAAATAAATAATTAAGAAAGGTACTTAAAATAGGCAAATTTCCTATCTATATATATTCATGTCATGCGCTGTGGAGTTAATTAAGAAACACTAAATAAATAAATGATGAGATTTCCTGTGGCTCCTGTTGTCTCTCCTTTCCCTTCCACTCAAAAAATTGTTGCTATTATCCAAAAGGAAAATGCATGCCCTCTCCAAATTACTTGCTAGCAGTCATAAATCATAATTTTTCGCTCAGCTTTATTTGAAGAAAAAAATACAAAGCAGCCAATATAAATTCTATTGGACTAAAGCCAAAAATAAAAAAGGTAAAAAAAATATAAAAAATTCACGTTATAACAGGCCCAAAAGAAGAGAGCAGTGCAGCCCATTCCGACAGGAGTGAGTGAGGGCCACAGTCCCATGGTAAATTAAAAAGCTGAAATATAAATTTTGAATAGTGCTAAATCCATCGTATATTTTATTATTTTTATCAAGATTTTTATTATAAATTATCAATATATCATTATCCCATCAAGTTAGTTTTCAAATGGTAGCTAGATATAAATATTTATTAGTAATTTAAAATAAAAAATTAATGAGAATAATAAGAAGCACGGTGGATTTAGGAGAATCATAAATTTTATTTGAATAGAGCAAGAAAGCAAAAAAATTCCCGTATAACAGGCCCAAAAAAAGAGAGCAGTGCAGCCCATTCAAACAGAAGCGAGTAAGAGCCATTGACCCATGGTAAAAAAAAAAAAAAAAAAAACTGAAATATAAATTTTATTTGACTAGAGCAAGAAAGGGAAAGAAATCCACTTTATAACAGGCCCAAAGGAACAGAGCGGTGCAGCCTATTCCGACAAGAGTGAGCCAAAATTCACTCTATAACCGGCCCAAAGGAAGAGAGCAGTGTAGCCCAGTTCGACAGTGGTGAGTGAGAGCCATTGCCCCATGGTAAAATAAGAAACTGAAATATATAATTTATATCTTGAATAGAACAGGCCCAAAAGGAAGAGAGTAGTACAGCCCATTCAGGCAATAGTGAGTGGTACTGTTGGCCCATGTTTAAAAAAACTGAAATATAAATTTTATTGGGCTAGAGCAAGAATGCAAAAAAAAATTCAGGCCCAAAGAAGAGAGCAGTGCAGCCCATTCTGACGGGAGTGATTGAGACCATTCGCCCGTGGACTGTGCCTCTGTCTATGTCTTCCTCTGCTGTCCGCTGTGATTATTAAAAGCCAAGAACCAAAAGAAAACCCCCACTGGCCAGAATCATCAACTTCCCCAAGTCAGTCTTTGATCTTTCTTTCGCGTATGGCTTTCCTTGCCACTGCCACTGCTGCTGCTTCCTCTTCTTGTTCTCAACGCCTCGGATTTCCCAAACTACCCTTGCTTTCTACTACTAGGCGCACGCCTTCTTTTCCTCTCCTTTCCTTTCCAAACTCTATATCTCTGCACGCAGAAAGGGCCGGAGCAAGAGCAGTTGGAGTTGTAGCGGCCGCTGCTGCTGCTGGAAAGAGCAGTTCCAATGCAATCCCAAAAGATAGCAGAAATGACAAGAATATTAAAAATAAAGAGGAGGAAGAAGAGACGATAGAGGTGGAGGAGGAATTGCCTTGGATTCAAGAGAAAGCATTGGACTTGGTAGAATTCACTGGGTCTGTAACACAAGCAATTCCAGGTCCTAGAGTGGGCCAGAGCTCCTTGCCTTGGATTCTCGCTCTTCCTCTCGCTTATGCTGGCATTACTTTCGTTATTGCCGTTGTTAAGACCGTCAAGAAGTTTGGGTCTCCCAGATACAAGCGCAAGAAACTGGTTGCTTCCTCTTTTCTTTTGTTTTCTTTTCCTAATAATAATTCGTTATTGTACTAATTATAAGGTGTTTGTGATTATTCCAATTTTGTCCATATTTATTTCATTTCAGGTTAACAAAAATGCTATGCTTTGCAAATCCATTGATGAATTGTTTCAGAAAGGAGGAGGAGGAGATGCATCCCAACAACATTCAGCTCTCGCAGGAATGGAGAATAGGGTGTGACTCACATACCCCACAGCTTAAAAGTTTTATTTATGAATCATACTGTAACTGCCCAAATGTTTTACCTTTGTAATGGCTCAGATTTTATTGCATTTGCATTTGCATTTGAATGTGACACGTTTTCGTTGCTTCTTGCTGTTTAAAGCAATGGAAATGTCTCATCTTGAATTAACTTGGTCCAATCTTAAGTTTCCTTTTTCTCTTTAAGAGATTTGTTCTAGCTGGAGGTCTGTCTGAATGATGGTTCATTCTTGATCTTCTACCATTATCATTTGTAGTATCTTCTCCTCTATCATTTTGGTTTTGATGGCAATTGCTAATTCATATCCAGACAGGTTTTAGCATGGTGGATATCGTGCGCAAGTACATTCGCTATGCTTTGAATGAGAAACCATTTAATCCGGAACTAGTTGCCAACTTAATCCGGCTCAGGAAAGCTTCGATGTTGGATGACTCCCAGGTTGCTGAAATTTTGAATGATATCTCAAGAAGGATTGTTCGGGAGAAAGGTAGTGCTTTATGGCATCTCTCGTGCATCCTGGAAATTCTTTAGGTCGCACATCGAATTATAACCCCTGTTATCCTCTTGCTTTCATTTTTATGAATCCTCGAGTTCACCCAGTAGCTGCTAGCTTGAGGCTTGATTGGACATAAGGAAGTAAAACATGTTTAGCATGACAAAAGAAGTGTGCTAAAATGTTAATTAGAGCTGTTCCTTCGTGTTTTGACATCTTTACTCTTCACAACTGGTTCTGGGTTCTTTTTAGTTTTTATTTGGGGGTGAGGGGGTTGTTGGAGAAGGGGGATGAGGATGGGGTTGGGCAGTGGCTGAGGAAGGCTTTTAATGTCCATGTTTCGTCCTAAGATATTGGTAGTTTTTACCTATTATCCTAAAAAGGGACAAAGAAAATGACAGTTAGGGGTTTCAGTGCTCTGATTTTGTTTTCTGTCCTTTCAGGCCCAGTTGTCATGGATGTGTCAGGGTATTCTGAAAAGGGATTTAAAAGAAAACTTGCAGTGCAGGCTCTTTTTGGCAAGGTGTTCTATTTGTCTGAGGTGAGTGGTTGAACAGTTAGCTGTTAATACCTTTCGCTAGCTTACATTTTTCTTTCAGATTTCATTATGTTGTTTTTCTTAATCATACAAGGAAACGGCTTTTTCCGGTTTTTTCCCTCTCCATCTTTACTGCTTTGCGAATTATTGCATCTAATCTGCCAAATTTTATTAGTGAGTCATTAGATCATGGACATAACATAATTGGTATTACCTCGGCCAACTCAACACCTTCATTTGCTCGCAGCTTTTGGAATGTGGCACTGATTAATTCATTTCAACTCCCCAATAAGAGAGATAGATCTGTTGAAATGAACTCTATTTGTTGCCCCAAGAGCTTTATTGCACTCGAAACTAAGAGATGGGCTTGTTTTTAATTTGGCTGCTAACTAAATTTCTATGCGTTCCTTACCTCTTGTGACAGAATTGATTGTGTTTTTGTTTTGCTTTTGAACCAGCTGCCAGAGTTCTGTTCAAGGGATAGCTCCTTAGTCGTGAAGGAAATATTTGGGGTTGCAGAGTATGCATTTTATTCGTGAATTTCTACTGTAGATTTGATTCTTTTAAAGCAAGTTGAAAATGATGAAATGAGTTATATTAAGCATTTTCATTGTCCATGGTCTGTTCATTGTCAAAGCAAATGAACACTTACCAGCTTTTTTTGGCTCTTGACAGTGAAGATGCCAACAAACTTCGTTTACACACACTTTCTGAAGCTGGTGATATGGATTCACTTGAGAAGATGGTTGATGGGTCAGATTCAGAAGATTCCAACGAGAAATCATCTGATGCTCCTTGATTTGCATTACCAAACACACAGAGTTTAGTTGCAGAGAAGAGTAAAATTCTGGAAAGTATAAGAGGGGATTTACATTAGTTAAAGTTGCTGTAACAAAGTTGGTCCATGTATTAGTGGTTTTACTTGATGATCATGTAAACCAAATTTTGATTACGCAAAAAATGTCTTCTTCTTTTTTTCTTTTTTTGAAATGTGTCCTTGAAGTTGTTGTTAGACAATTTTATGCAGTTGAAATTTGGATGGAGTAATGACGAAATCTGAATCATTATGATTGTGAACCTCAGTAATGGTTTGTTTTTGCAGCAGGAGAACTCAAAGCCATTCTGTCATCTATGAGAAAAGCTATTTCTTCTTTTCATGGCTTCGGTAGAAGACAATTGGCTGGTTTATTATAGTTGGTTTCCTTTGTTTCTTTTTTCCCAGTTAAAAAGCCATTTGCAGAGTTAAGTAGTGGGCTTGTGTGTGTTAGTGAGTTATAGGCTTATAGCCCACTTCCAATTGATCGATAGAATAGAAGACAACCTGTTAGATTTTTGAATGAGCAACGCAGACAGGTTGGAGGGAAGGGCCACGTGCTGTCTCTTCCAACGAACCAAAAGCCTAAGTTTCCTAACGAAGATAACATTAATACTACTCTGAAATAAAGAATAAGCAGAAACAGCAGCACTCTTCCCTCTACGAAGCTTCTGGTATTAGCTGCTTTTCTGTTTCCTTCTCCTTTTGCCTCTTCTTCTTTCTACTCCTTGTTTGTGCGCATTGTGTTGTTCCTTCCCAATTCCATTAGACTTGGAAAAACCCACTCTGTCTTTCTGGGTAACTGCTTTCTGGTAAGAAATCTTGATTAATCCCGTTTCCATTAATTTCTTTATTTCCCTCCATTTCTTTCTTTCTTGCTTGCTATAATTAGTAGGTATCGTTTTAGTTTCTGTATCCCCCCCCCCCCCCCAAATCCCCCTCTCTTTTCAGTTTGAGGACTTTCTTTGAATTCTTGCTTTGATCATTTTTTTTCTACGCTATTCTATGCAATGCTACTGATTAGGAACTTGCTCTGTTTGCTTGCATCTTTTAGTTTAGTTTAGGTGTTCTCTTTCTTGAATTGAATTGCATATGCATTCTTTTGCTTCTTGTTGTCTGCCTTGAAGTTTTAAGCAGACGATTGATCGACGCATATTTCTTGGTCTGTTTCATTTTTCATGTTTGATATGCCTCTAAGATGATATAATTCTTTAATTCTCAATCTTGATCTGCTTTTCTTCACAGATCACACGTGGCTTTTGGGAGAGTAGAAAAGCTTCTTGGAAAACTCATCTATTACAAAACCTATAGCTTGCTTGCTCTTTGGGGGACTTGATGGCTCAGCCTCGTACCTCCCAAGGGGATATGGAGATAGTTGGCTTGAAAAGAGTCATAAAAAAGAATGAATTTGTCAGAATCATAACAAGGGCATTGTACTCACTCAATTATAATAAGACTGCGGACCTTTTGCAGGAAGAATCAAGAATACCATTGGACTCATCAGAGCTTAATTTGCTTAAGAAGCAGGTGTTGGATGGACACTGGGATCAAAGTGTGGAAACGTTGCATACAATCAGTCTTCTGGATAAAGCAACTCGGTCGCTGGCATCATTCTTGATATTGGAACAGAAGTTCCTCAAATTTCTGAAGGATAATAAAGTTCGTGATGCCTTAAATGTTCTGAGGAAAGAAATTGTGCCTCTAGGTATTAATTCGAACCGTGTTCATGAGCTTGCTGCCTGGACTATCTCTCCTTCAGGGCATCTAAATATTGATCAGGATACTGGGAGTGCAATTTCTATGACTCTGGAGAACCTGCAGAACTTGCTTCCTCCTTCAATCATAATTCCTCCAACAAGGTTAGCAAGTATTATCGAGGAGGCTCTTGATTTGCAGCGTGGTGCTTGCCTGTTTCACAATGTTTTTGATCGTGATATCTCTTTGTACCCGGATCATAAGTGCGGAAGAGGTCGTCTTCCTTCTACAACAAAGCAGGTTAGATGTCTTCCAGGCTGCCTGTCCCTTCTTTTAATGTCTTTTTCAGCCTATATCTATATTCTTTGGCATCTGACTGGCCAACAATGAATTTAGAGAGTAAGCGTTGTTTCTGAATTTTTTCAAGATATGCTAATAGTTTGTTTTAGAGATGGATTGCAATTGTCATTGTCAATGATTCATCTCAATTCTTTTTTGGCGCAGCAAATTTTGTTTCTTTTTGTTTAAAGAAAAAGCCGTAAGGGTAAAATAAAACTTTTGACGGTATTGTGTTACTGGTAAGGATATCATAATTTTGTTGGTTTAGTACTTTTCCAGTATGTGGAAGAAACTAAGGTTAAGTAATTGTTAATGCCCTTTCTTTAATCGTCGTTGTTGCTCTTTTTGTATTTCAATGTCATTGCATTTCTTTCTCCAGCTAAAATCGCAGTTTTCATTGTCCGCATCATCACTATCACCATTACAAGCTTTGCAGCATAATAATATTGTGCTTCTTTTGCAGTCATTGTTATTGCATTCCATTACATTCTGCACTTTGCTGTGAATGGCTGTATAAGTATTCCTTTAAGATTTTGCTAATTGGACAGATTCTGCGAGAGCACAACAACGAAGTTTGGTTTCTGCAATTTTCACATAACGGAAAGTATTTGGCATCATCCTCCAAGGATCAGTCAGCAATCATATGGGAGGTAAATGTTTCTCTTTATGTTTTTAAATAAAAGAATATACTCTTGCCTGTGTTTGTTGAGGAAGTGCATAGCACCTGGACATTTAAGGTAAAGTAAGCATGCCTTTGAAGATGATCTGCATGGTTATCTCCTGCTACTTGATTCCTCATCATCTTCTACCTCTTCTTCTTTCTTTTTTTGTTTCTTATTTTTAAATACCCTGGCCTATACTGAAGTTTCAATTTAAATTCAGCATTGGTAAGCGATTAAATTAATCCATCCCATTCAGGTTGCAGAGAACGGTCCAGTGTCATTGAAGCATACACTCATCGGTCACCAGAAACCAGTTTTGAGTGTTTCATGGAGCCCTGATGATAACCAAATACTTACTTGTGGCGAAGAAGAGGCTATCAGACGATGGGACACCAATTCGGGACAATGCCTCCATGTTTATGAGAAAAATGGTGTTGGTTTTGTGTCCTGTGCATGGTTTCCTGATGGTAGGTCTTTCCTTACTGGTACGACTGAAAAGATCATCAGCCTGTGGAGGTTGGATGGAGCAGAGCTGGAATGTTGGAAAGACGATACACTCAGGATGTCAGAAGTGGCCGTAACTGATGATGGAACTATATTCCCAACAGGAACTAGGATCATAAGCATACACGACAATAGATGGATAGCAGTGGTTGACTGGGAAAGGAAAGGATTTTCGAGACTGCTTCCGGAAGAGAATGTGATTACTTCGTTCTCATTATCAAAAGATAACAAATTCCTTCTGGTTAATCTTAGAAACGAAGAAATCCATCTGTGGAACGTAGAAGGTTATGCCCAGGTTGTAGGCAGGTATAAAGGTCATACACGCTCACGATTTATCATCAGATCTTGTTTTGGTGGATGTGAAGAAGCATTTATTGCAAGTGGGAGTGAGGATTCTCAGGTGCGTACTGTAGTTGTGTTTCTATGATGAGTCTGAGTTAAATTGATATGTTTGTTATTGTAATTATAAGATTGGTTTGGATTGACGATCGATCATCATCGTGTCATGCGTGATCACTGATAGTATATAATTTCCACATATATATATATTGCAGGTGTATATATGGCACAGAGGGTCAGGGAAACTAATCCTGGCACTGGATGGGCATTCTGGAGCTGTGAACTGTGTGAGCTGGAACCCAGCAAATATTCAGATGCTGGCTTCAGCTAGTGATGATGGTACTATCCGAATATGGGGTGCAGATCCCAGGATGGACCATTTTGGGTTTTAAATCATGCATGCACGTGAAGATGAAGCAGGAAGTTGTGAGCAAAACCAATGCATGCATGCACAAAGAAAAATGGAAACAAATTAACGAGACTCACCAGTTAATTGGATGACCGTTTTGTTTGTGCTTTGTACTGGTAACATACTGTGTATAGAAATGGCAGCAATTAAGATGACCATTAATAAATTGTTTCAAGTCCGGCATTTTAAAATTAAAAAATAAAAAAATAAAAAATCAATTGAATTGAATCAGACTCAAAAAATAAAACTCGATATTTTAAAATAAAAGGTCAAGGCCCATTAATGATATTCGAACAACAAATGAAAAGACCAAAAACGAACCGACATAGATAAATCATAATAAGGAAAAATCCAACAATATAGCCTACTATGTTATTTTTTATTTAAAAAAAGGTATTTTTTAGTGTAACAGTAACAGAATTAAAAAGAAATATGAAAGAAAAATAATTTCATTATGAAATAAGTAAATACAAAAGATGACAACACCAAATAATTATTTCAATGTCTACAAAACACCTCAACACAAACTAATAAATAATTCGAAATTGAGAAGAGAATTAAAAAGAACCGTAAACAATTAAAAAAAATACATAAATAGTTAAATTAATTGCATCATCTTTTTAATTTTTCATATTAAATGATGAATTCAATCATATTAAGAATTATTAATAGTTGGGATATAAAAAGAATATGAACATTCATTATTTCATAACACTTTTTCTTGAATATTTATTATACAAAGAACATATCTTGTGACGCCCCGGCTCCCTTACCTATTACCTAACAAGCGTGACCGGCGCGCGACACATTGTTGGGACTAAGTCCCCTACTTCCTTCATCATACACAACGGAAATTAAACCACGAAAAACGTATGATATGATTTACAACATTATTACGGATAGTTCTATAATTTATAACATATTCAAAATGCCTAAAAATTTACAACCTAGGCCCGTACCCCTTTTTAATGACACAAAAGATATTTCTATTTTTATGAGTGACACATAAGCCTCTTTTAACGAGAACCGGTAGCATCCTCGATCGACTTAACTTTGCCTTTGCTTGAACAACACACAAATACAATAACGGAATAAGTCAAAGCTCGGTAAGTAGGGTGATGGACATGATATACGATGCTATTGTGTTTCTCATATTTTCATCCATTTTAATCCGAGTACCCTAGGTATATGCAAGTCCGTGCGCCCAATCTCTCGGTGATCGTGTTATCATCTACCGATCTATTACTTTCTCTCGGTGATCTCAATATCACCTACTCGCTCGCAACGAAATTATCCCTCGTTATAGCACACGGTTAACGGAATTATCCATCGCTTAACGGTGTTAGTAAATAGAGCTCACATTATGGATTCCTTGCTATTACCCAATCCACTCAATTCGGTTACCAAACCATGTCAATTCAAGACTCAATGATTTTTCTCAATTTATTTTCACCCCCAATGCACATGATGCACGCGATGACATGTTTAATCACATTCAATCAAACTCGGGTACCGACCCTTCTTTCTCAAGCCATACTCACGGTCCAACCATCATTCGGGATTCACTCGGCGCTCACATACCAATCATGGTACTCATAACGGGAACACAACCTCCGCTCATTAATATTGTTTATTAGTTTCATTAATAATTAAAGAATGTCCAATTCTTTTTTTTTTCTATGAAAGAATAAATTTTCTTTAAAATTTTAAAATCCTTTTTATTTCTATCTAAGTCCACTTATTTTAGCCTAAGCCCATTTTCGTTAATCTAAGCTTATCTACTTTAAAACCAAGCCTTTTGATTTTAGTCCAAGTCCATTTTCAAGTTTATTTTATTTAAGTCCAAGCCCATTAACATTAATCCAAGCCCAAGTTCATTTGTTTTAATCTAAGTCCATTTTATTTTTAAATCCAAGCCCATCTCATTTTAACTCAAGTCCAAGCCCATTTATTTTAATCCAAGTCCAAGTCCATTTGTTTTAATCTAAGTCCACTTTATTTTTAAATCCAAGCCCATCTTATTTTAATTCAAGTCCAAGCCCATTAACATTAGTCCAAGCCCATTTATTTTAATCCAAGCCCAAGTCTATTTGTTTTAATCTAAGTCCACTTTATTTTTAAATCCAAGCCCATCTCATTTTAACTCAAGTCCAAGCCCATTTATTTTAATCCAAGTCCGAGTCCATTTGTTTTAATCTAAGTCCACTTTATTTTTAAATCCAAGCCCATCTCATTTTAACTCAAGTCCAAGCCTATTAATATTAGTCCAAGCCCATTTATTTTAATCCAAGCCCAAGTCCATTTATTTTAGGTTAAAATTTTTCAGCAGTGGCACACCTAAACAACCTATACCAAACCAGCCGTAACTCCTTAAATATATATCTAAAACTCACGAACTTTTAAGGGGAGATATTAGACATATAGATCAACAACTTTCATTCTTTAAGTTTCCTCCAAAAATCATTCTAAAATCCTTAAATAATTCACACAAGTTTCGGAACTAAATAAACTTTTCCAGTAGCTGGTCCATTCAATGATCCGTACCAAATCAGTCATAAATCCTTACATACAGATCTACAAATCATGAAATTTTAGATACATATAGTAGACACATAGATGAACAACTTTCCTTCTTTGAGTTATGCCCAAAAACCACTCTATAATCCCGAAATAAATCGCACAACTTTCGAAATGAAATATCTTTCCAGTAGAGGTTCCATCCGAACAATCCATACCAATTCAGTCATAACTCCATATATATATCTCTAAAAGTCACTAAATTTTAAAGGAACATAGTAGACACATATATCAACAACTTTCATTCTTTGCATTATTTCTAAAAATCACTCTAAGATGCCAAAATAAATCACACCAAGTTCTGGTTTTTCCACCCCTAAAATCCGAAAATCTTCTCTTAAAGCACATTTCTCAACACACATGCTTAACCATCCATCATCAAACATCAAGTGTTTAAAATCATCACAAATACCATAATCATATTTCACATGAATTAAATAACTCATAAAATAAACATGGAAAGCATAAACAAAGCAAGAAAAAAAATGAAACCTACTTACATTGGATTAACTTTCCTAAAATCTCTTTTGCTTCCTTTTAGTTTCCCCTTCTTTTTCCTTCCTTTTTTTCCTCTTTCTCCCCTCTCTATGACTCTTTCTTTCTTGGTTTTAAGGCAGCTACGAGATGCACCAAAAATGCATCCTTATCCCATTTTTTCTTACTTAAATATCTCACCTAATCTCATCCATTCAATGTTCATTACAAGTGTCAAAAGCTTGTGGTGAAATGCAAGGTAAATGTGACTGAAATTAATGAAATGATGGGTTTAAATTTAAAGGAAGAAGAGGTGATGGTCAATGAAAATTTGTAGAAAGTAGGGGCCAAAATGTGATTAAATGAGAGTAATTAAATTAACTACATTTTCAGAATTTCTCTCGAAATTTCGGCAATTAGCACTTTCTCTTCTTCTTTTTTTTTAATTTATACTTATTCCATATAAAAGAAATTTTCTAACTAATTTACCCAACGTTTTTTTTATATATAAATATTGACGTACACCCGTTACTCTCAACAAATACGTACATACCACATATTCTAGTACATATGTTGACTTGGTTACAGATTTTCACGTTCGTAACCGATATACTATATATGTATATACGTACAAATATAAATATCTCGATACGTATATTTATACGATTACGGATTTTACGAGGGTTACATATCTCATCAAAACCCGGCTAGAAAAAATCCAATGAAAAAAAATTCTAGTGAAAGAAAAAAATATAATATTCTTTGTATGCATCGATCTCTATATTGAGCTCTCCTCGTTAAAAATATTATTTAAGATTTTTAAAATGACGCATTTCAATTTTATAAATCATCTTTTCAAAAATTATGTTAAGGAATGCCTTAGTGAACAAATATGATGAATCATCTTCTCATCGAATTTATTGAATATTAATATCATCGTTCCGTTAAAAACCATGTGTAAAAAATAATTTTTGTAATATATGTTTTGTTTTGTCACTTTAATGTATCATTCTTTCAATTGAGCTATACAAACAATATTATTTTTGTACAATATTGTTGAAACTTTCTTGCTAATGGATAAACCGCATGTTTTTTGAATATGATGAGTTATTAATCTTAACAAAACACATCCTCGACTTACCTCGTGAATTGCTTGTATTTCTACATAGTTTGATTATATAGCAATTATAGTTTGTTTCATAGAGCGTCGTGATATAGTTGTATCAATGTGTAAAAATACATAACTCATTGTGATCGAGTTTTATATAGATCAAATAAATAATATGCATATGCATAATCAATTAAACTTGACTTTGATTTATTTGAATAAAATAGCTACCATATCGATTTTTTTTCAAAGATAATGTAAAAAATATTTAATTTTAGTCAAATATCTTCGTATTATAGCATAATTATATCTTGTCAATAACTTTACAAAAAAAGACTATATCGGATAAAGTATTATTAGTAAGATATATCAATGCACCAATTATTTTGATCATGTCTATAAGCTATGTTCACATCCATGGTCACAACCACATGTTCGTCGATGCCTAAAATAATTACAAGTTGTCATGTTCATTTCAAAGAATGGAGTAGACCTAATTGGGCGGGGTTTATGATTTTTCATCGGTAACTAGTTATTTTGTTTAGCCACGAGCAAGTATGAAATAAGTTCAGAATATTTCTTAAAATCTTTTTTCTCTATATTACTACTACAGAGCATATTTGAGGTATGAAAAGTAAAGAATGTTTTCTCAACATCAAGCATCCATCATCAATAATTCTTGTTTAAAATCTCAAAGGTCACAAAATTAAGTTTTGTGATATTTGATATGATAAAAATTCTACAATAAAAAATATAATAATAATGTTAGGAAATAAAAACAAATATAATGATAAAATTTAAGCTTTTCAAACATATATATTAGATCATTATATTTAAAGTAAAGCATAAATTAGATGCATACATGTTAATGATAAACATAACTTAGATATTTTAATAGATCATTATTGTAGAAAAACAATAGATCATTCATATAGAGAAACAATCCAATGATTGAAATTTTTTGATATATACATATTTCATGGTCTATTATCTCGATTGGTTAGAAGCTCGTGTTGATAACGTGTTGTAAAATAATAATAATAATAATAGAATCGAAGATAAAGATGATTAAAAAATGAATTCACTATGAAATAAAGTAAACATAAAAAATAACAATTTCAAAGAGTTAACTTAATCTCTATAAAACACTTCAACATAAATAATAACTAATCAAGTCTATTTATATGCTTTAAAATTAAGAAGAAAATTGAAATGAAATATGAATAATTAAAAAATATATAAATAATAATAATAGTTAAGTTTATATTTTTAATTTTTTATATTGAATGATTAATTAAATCATATTAAAAATTATGGAAGATAAATATTGCTACGGACATTTTCTGTTTCGTATTTATTTTAAAGAGGGCGGAAATTTGTTTAGTGCAGCGAAGGCAAAGCAGAGTCCTCTGCGGATAGACAAAAAGCCACAAAAATGAGCGGTTCCACCAAATCCAGAAACTTCCGCCGTCGAGGCGACGATGACGATGAGAATACCGATACCAACACTGATAGCAACGCCAAAGCCACCCCTTCCACTGCCCGCAAGCCACCACCCCAATCTACAAAGCCAAAGAACCTCCTAAGCTTCGAAGATGACGAAGAAGAAGATCAAGAACAAGCTGTCAACCGCATCACCTCCTCCTCCAAGCCCAAATCCAAACCCAAATCAAAACCAAAACCAAAAGCAAACTTCTCTTCTTCTCACAAATTGACCTCGTCCCAAGACAGACTACCTCCAACAACCTCCTACTTAACAACAGCATCCAATGTCCAACCCCAAGCTGGTGTTTATACTAAGGAAGCCCTTCTTGAACTCCAGAGAAACACTCGAACCCTAGCTAAATCCACCAACACGTCCACCACCTCCACCACCGCTGCCTCTTCCTCTGAACCTAAAATAATCCTCAAAGGTCTCCTTAAACCCTCCGCTAACCCTAACCCTAACTCTACTTATTCTTCTAATAACAAACAGCATTTAGGAGATGACGCCGCCGCCGCCGACGATTCAGAGGATGAGAACGAGGATAAAGATAACGGCGATGATGCTGATGATGCACAGAATCGATTAGCTTCTATGGGACTGGGGAAATCCACCTCCAATGATTATTCCCTCTTTCCTGACGAGGATACTATTAAGAAGATTAGGGCTAAGAGAGAGCGGTTGAGGCAATCAAGGGCTGCCGCTCCTGATTATATATCCTTGGACTCTGGGAGTAATCAACAGGGTGCCTTCAGCGATGAGGAGCCTGAGTTCAGGACCAGGATTGCCATGATTGGCACCATGAACAAGGACACTGCTACTCATGGAGGAGTTTTTGATGCTGCTGCTGATGGCGATGATGGCGATGACGATGACGATCGTGCTATCAAGGCCAAAGCATTAGCTATGATGGGAAATCATCATCATGGTGTTGTGGATGATGGCAATGTTACTGCTGCCACTGCAGCTATTATTGATGAAGAGGAGGATGAGGAGGACAGGATTTGGGAGGAAGAACAATTTAGGAAGGGATTGGGAAAGAGAATGGATGATGCTTCTACTCCTATTGCGAATAGGACTCTTACTAGTACTAGTAGTAGTACTTGTGCTGCTACATCTCAGCCTCAACAGAGACCTACGTCAGCGTATGGTTCCATTCCGGGCATTGGAGGGGCATTCAGACCTTCTCAGAGTTTGGATGTCTTGTCTATTCCACAACAAGCTGAGATTGCTAATAAAGCTTTGCAAGACAATCTTAGGAGGCTTAAGGTTATGTGCTTTCCAATTTCAAATTTTCCTAACATGATGGTAGAATAGAATCATTCTCCGGTGATGCGGTAGTGCTTGGGGTTGTTATATCCTAATTTGAATCGTTCAAAAGTTAATCCTAAGGTTCTTTAGAATAAAATTTAGGGTCCTAGTATTGCATTTCATAGTAATATTGCTGCACAAGATTTCCATGAATTGAGCCCTATTTGGGTCAGAAGTGGCTGAATTGGAGATTTTGTGTTAATGGACGCATGGAGTGCAATGGTTAGTTGGATGGAAGGGAAACGCGACACTACACAAGTCACACAAGTGTCATAATAGTCTTGTTCAGCTCACCTTGGCTTTCACTCAATATTCTTGAATACAAACTTCACTGGGGATGCGTTGCTTAAATCTTATTCACTTCATATTCATATTCGCTAGTAGGATTAATGTAGATGATCTTCACCTGGATTAATATATGTATAACTAAGTTTTTTTTTAATAGGAATCTCATGGTAGAACAATTTCATTGCTGGCAAAGGCTGATGACAATTTATCTGCCTCGCTAATGAATGTTACTGATCTTGAAAAGTCTATATCTGCTGCTGGTGAGAAGTTCATCTTTATGCAAAAGCTTCGTGACTTTGTTTCTGTTATATGTGAATTTTTGCAGGTACGAGTTTAATCTAATTCTCTGTCCTGCATATGTATTTGATTGTCAGTAAAAAGAAAGAAAGAGTTAATTCTTTCTGCATAACAGTTGTTACAATTTGGTCGGTTTTTCCTTTGCATACCTACAATTGGTTCATAGCACTTTGTCCCTGGTTTTTTCTTGGTCTTAGAATTTGTAATCCATTGTAAATTAGTGGAGGCATGCTTTGATTTACTTTATTTTGCAATAATATGTTTCCATAATAAGATAAAAGAATGGAAAGTCACATAAATGTTAATGCAATATTTGAGAAGGAAATTTCATGCAAGCATGCCATCTCAAACATAATTTACATTAGATTATGAAAAATTTGTGCTCTACTATGTCTAGGTCAGCAAATAGATTT
Source organism: Dovyalis caffra (assembly GCA_963924115.1). Taxonomy (NCBI): domain Eukaryota; kingdom Viridiplantae; phylum Streptophyta; class Magnoliopsida; order Malpighiales; family Salicaceae; genus Dovyalis; species Dovyalis caffra. Next base: position 696,276 of record CAWUPB010000131.1, read on the forward strand.
TTTATTTTTTTGCGCCTTTCATCTGTGAGACCTTGGCACTTGAATCATCTTTTGCATTCAACAATACCTGGTAAGAGCATGTAGAACACTGACCTTGGAACTTGGGAGTTACATTTACACAGCACTTCTTGCACTCAGGTTATGTGAACAAGAGCTTCAGTCAACATCTAAAACTTTATGATTAATGATCAGTGCCAGTGCCAATCTCTCACACATGTTTTTCTCCACATCATTAACATTAGAATCTGCATGAGATGATGTTATTTAATCTTTAGCTTCCTGCAGGCAGGGAGTTTCTCGTTAATGTGTGGTTATCATTTTGATGTAATTTTGTTCTCTTTGCAGCATAAAGCTACTTTAATAGAGGAACTTGAAGAGCGGATGCAGAAACTTCATGAAGCTCGCGCATCAGTTTTTTTAGAAAGAAGAACTGCTGACAATGATGATGAAATGATGGAGGTAGAAGCAGCAGTGAAAGCAGCAATGTCAGTTTTCAGTGCAAGAGGTAGTTCTGCAGCAATGGTTGATGCTGCCAAAAGCGCCGCAGCAGCTGCATTAATTTGCTTGGATGATCAAGCAAATCTACCAGTGAAGTTAGATGAATTTGGCAGAGATATCAACTTACAGAAACGGATGGATATGGAGAAGAGGGCTAAGGCTCGCCAACGCAGGAAAGCTCGATTTGATGCAAAGAGATTGTCATCCATGGAGATAGATAGTTCTGACCAGAAAATTGAAGGGGAATCGAGCACAGATGAGAGTGACAGTGAAAAAAGTGCTGCTTACCAGTCAAACCGTGATTTGTTGCTCCGGACTGCCGAGGAAATCTTCAGTGATGCTTCTGAGGAATATTCCCAACTTGCAGCTGTAAAAGAAAGATTTGAAACATGGAAGAAAGAATATTTTGCAAGCTATAGAGATGCTTACATGTCACTTAGTGCACCTGCTATTTTTTCTCCTTATGTGAGACTGGAGCTTCTAAAATGGGACCCGCTTCATGAGGATGCAGATTTTTTTGATATGAAATGGTATATGCTTCTAGCATTGCTAGTAATTCCATTCAAATACTGAATTTCCAGATCCTTATATTTAGGTTTTACTCTCTGTTTTCTTGATGAACAGAGTTGATTCTCGGGGTTGTAAATTCATTCTACATGCATAGAATTTCACTCCATAATTTGACAATCTCACACGCATACTTTAGATTCTTCTTTTTGATTTTCTAGCACTAAATATTTTTTTCTCTCCTACGCAGGCACTCTCTACTATTTAATTATGGTCTGTCAGAAGATGGAAGTGATCTCAGTCCTGATGATGCTGACACTAACCTTGTTCCTGGACTAGTGGAGAAGATTGCAATTCCTATTTTGCATCATGAGATCGCCCACTGTTGGGACATGCTTAGTACTCAAGAGACGAAAAATGCCATTTCTGCCACAAGCTTGGTTATAAATTATGTTCCAGTTTCTAGTGAGGCTCTTTCAGAGCTATTAGTTGCAATCCGCACCCGTCTAGCCGACGCTGTTGATAGTATAGTGGTACACATTTTCAACCTAAAAGCCATTCTTAACCACACCCCCACCCCCCATGCACACAGAGAGAGAGACACTCATTGTTGTTCTTTCTCCACTCACTTTCTGTACTTTCTGTATCTTAGGTCCCAACATGGAACCCACTTGTGCTGAAGGCCGTGCCAAGTGCTGCACGAGTTGCAGCATATCGTTTTGGCATGTCTGTTCGTTTGATGAGGAATATCTGCTTGTGGAAAGATATCCTGGCATTACCAGTTCTCGAGAAGCTTGTCCTTGATGAGCTTTTGTGTGGGAAGGTACTGCCTCATGTTCGAAGCATTGCATCAAATGTTCATGATGCTGTCACTAGAACTGAAAGGATTGTTGCTTCTTTATCTGGAGTGTGGGCAGGTCCAAGTGCTACCAGTGATCGCAGGTGCCAAGAATATGCTTGAATCTTATCTTTGATTGAGCTTTAATTGGGTGCGATTGCCATTTCTATGAATTACTTGGACAAAATTCATTTAGTTGACTTAGTTTATATTATTATGGTATGGTTTGATTGCCTATGCTGCCGTGTTTATTAGAATCAAATTTTCAAAATACCAGTTTCTAGTCTCAGACACACAGGTCTGTCATATATATTTATGTATGCATCTATGTATGTCACCTTCCCCTTCTTTTAGAAGATTTTGGCATTGGTGATATGGTGTCTCTCACATTGTTCCAGCTTCATGTTAAATGATTGTTTCCTGTTTATGATTATGCAGCCGTAAGTTGCAACCACTGGTGGATTTCATTTTATCAACAGGAAGGACACTGGAGAAAAGGCATGTTTCAGGTGTGACCGAGACTGAGACTAGTGGACTTGCTCGTCGATTGAAGAAGATGCTGGTGGAACTGAATGATTATGATAATGCCCGTGACATGGCTAGAACCTTCCATCTGAAGGAGGCATTGTGAATTAGGTGTAATTGGTGGCCAAGACTTGATGAGGTGGCCATATTTGAAAGAAGTTGCTGGGCCAAGAGCGGAGACCTTGTACATATTGGACTTTCCATCTGGAGGAAGCATGTTCAATCAGGTTGTTCAGGATCATATCTTGACTTAGGGTGTTGTGACTTTATCTTGTGCCTTATATTGAGAGGAATTGGGAACGCCAAGGGAATTTTGCTGTCCAAGTTCTTTTCTAACTGGAGGCTCTCATTGAGTTGTTCTTGAAAATGTTGCAAAATTTTGGGCGGCATTGCATGATTTCTGCTGGAAGAAGTATTACTAAGCATGATTTGCTGTTAATGTCTCATGAATTCTATTATTCCTACGTGATGATGCTTGACAGTGCCGTTGAAATAGAAGACTATATAATGTTGTTTTATTTCATAAGTGACGCGTCAGCGTAGAGTAAGGTGGAATCGTCCTGGTTACAATTCGGAGGAAAACGCGTGCAAGTTGTAGTTTAGGTAATGCTTCGCAGTTGAGAATGCAAGATGTATCAGAAATCAGAAATCAATCATTAGAGAACATTGTGTCAACTGGTTATGTCGTGCATCCTTAGATTGCATTTTTCTTTCAGATGTGTCTGAGGCACTCTAGGCCTGGAATTGCTCAACATAGTAAGATCTGTTCTGTTACTTTTGGACTTTTTTGTTCTAGTAAGAACTAGTCGTCACAAGTACATGGAGGGGGCGTTGCTTGTTATTTGCTATGCTAGCCACCATCAGCACTGCCGAATTAAAAGGGAGTTAAAAAGTACTCTGTAAAATGACTCAGGATAGATCGAGGAAATAATGAAACCCTCGCACGCAGAAAGATAAGCATAAAAGACACTAACTAATTTCCATCTAGCAGCCTCTACAACCAAGCCTAAGGCAGTTTTCATATCCGTGCTCATTTGGATATGCACTTTTTAATAACAGTGGCAGCTCGATGCCGGGTTTGCACATTGACCTCTCTTTTGCTGACTTTAGCCAGCTTCAAAATCCACCTCGGTAGATTCTGCATCCTTAGCCTTGGCAGATCCTTCTGCCAGTAGGGATTCAAGCCCTTAAGAGACTAAGCCTTGCCGGGGTCTCGCATCACTATATGAGCAATCAAACGAATCAGTAATCAATACAGGAACATCCACATATAGGATTGGAACAACTAGCCTGTGCTTGGCATCAATCGGCTGATGACTGTTAGTCTAACAGCCGAGGAAGCAAGGCTCTCCGATGGGATCATAGGCAGTGGAGTCGACCTCATCATCTCCTCAAAGATGACTCCATAGCCAAAGGGGGATTCTGCTTTGATCCTAATTCAGCGCATGACCCGAAGTGGTATTCTTTTTTACTTTTTCTCCTTGCACGTTACATGATAGTTGTTGCATAAACGAATTACAAAGCCTTGCTCGATGAAGTATCTGTCTTAATTACTGGTAAAGTCATTTAGTTTGGTGCTGTACTGTAACCCAAGGACCAAGGATGTCATTTCTGTATTCTGCTGGAAGAAGTGTTACCGCTTCCTCCAATCATAATTTCTAGCATGAACTACTCAATAATAAGCTAAGAGCTTAGTCTTTATAAGAAAATATAAGGGCCTGCTTCTTATTTCAAGTGCTACCCACCTAATCAAAATACGGAGATAAGAGTACCATAATATGACTCGGGAAAGACGAAAGGAAACAATCCAATTCTTCAGTAACTGTTCACACAGAAATATAAGCATAAAAGATACTATCTGATTAGCAATTAACTTCCATCTTGATGCCCTCTCTGGCCATGTCTAAGGCACCACATACCTGCTCATTTCACTAGGCATATTTTAATAACAGAGGCAGCTCCAATGCGATGAAGTGCAACAACGGCATCCCCGGGCTTGCACAACCCCTTCACCGTTGCTGATTTTAGAGCAGCTTCCAAAATCACCTCAGTAGATTCTGCATCCGTGGCCTTGGCCGATCCTTCTGCCAAAAGGGGAATCAAGCCCCTATATATCAGACTATGCCTTGCAGGGGTCTCATCACTGCAGGTCCAGTCAAATGAATCAGTAGTCAGTACAGGGACAACCACGGAAAGGATTGGAACAGCTGGCCTGTACTTGGCAACCAATTTGGCCGTGGACCCACCACGTGTCAACACCACAATAAGCTTTGCTCTGGCCTTGTTAGCGGTACGTACAGCCGAGGATGCAAGACTCTCCAATGGGCTCATAGGAAGTGGAGTTGATCTTATCATCTCCTTGAAGATGGCCGCATAGTCAAGGGAGGATTCTGCTTCGAGACAAATTCGACGCATGATCTTGACTGCAAGCTCTGGATAGGCCCCAGCTGCACTCTCACCACTGAGCATAACGCAATCAGTGCCATCGAGGACAGCGTTAGCAACATCAGTTGCTTCAGCACGGGTTGGCCTAGGAGACTTGATCATAGACTCGAGCATCTGAGTAGCAGTTACAACAGGCTTGCCGACGAGATTGCACTTGTATATCATCATCTTTTGTGCTAGGAAAATCTTCTCAACTGGAATCTCCATTCCAAGATCACCACGAGCAACCATGAAAGAGTCAGTCTCACGCAAGATCTCATCAAAGTTAATCACTCCCTCCTGGTTCTCCACCTAACAAAACCAGAGAAATCAAATTATTTATTATTTGATTGAAAAAAAAAAAAAAAAAAAACAAGAAGCATGATAGAGAAAAGATTATATCAACTAACATCCTGGATATAGAGATGCAGTTGCAAGAACATATAAGCTCAATCATGCCTTCATACGCATGCATGCGCTATTTTATGACCTCAAACAGACTACAACAGGGGGCACTCTACCTTCGACATTAACTGTATGTGCTTGGCATGGGGCCCCAGAACCTTACGCACATTAACAAGATCGGAACCCTTGCGAACGAAAGAAAGGGCAATCATATCAATGTTGTTGGGAACACCCCATCTCAAGATGTCTTCCTTATCCTTCTCTGTCAGTGTGGGAAGATCCACTACAACACCAGGAAGATTAACATTTTTTCTCTCGCCAAGCATTGCAGTATTCTCACAACGGCATCTGACAGTTCCAGCCTGTGGATCACAAGATAAGACAGTGAGGGTGATGGTGCCATCTGCACACAAGATGGTATTTCCAGGCTTGACATCCACAGGCAGTTTTTTGTAGCTCATTGACATCATGTCTGTGTCACCCTTGATGCTGTAATCAGTAGTAACAGTGATTTCCTGACCTTCCTTCAGTTGAATAGGTTTTCCATCCTTTAGGAAACCGGTGCGAATCTCAGGTCCCTGAGGCAAAAAGTTAAATAGGTAAATAAATAAACATAAGCATGTGTGTGTCAGTAGAAGGAAGAAGAAAGACAGGAAAAATAAGTGGTCTGCTTCGTTAACTGTCCAAAAAAAGGGAATAGATGATGGATCTCATCAAGAGAGAAACTGAGGAGGTTGCAGATGACTAGTTAATAAAATTGTTCCGGGAAGCAATGCATCATCAGTTGCCTATGATCCAAATTAGAATTAGAGAGAGAGACAGAGGGTGATAGATGGAAGGAAGAATGAGGTAATTAAGATAAACAGTACTAAAGAAAAGAAAAGGAAAACCATGAAAATGAATGAATGAGGTTAATGGCAGTAATTAATGGAGAGAGAGAGAGAGAGGAAAAGAGACCTTGGTATCGAGCATGACAGCAGCGAGGATGTTGGTGTTCTGCATAGCAATCCTGAGATTGTTCAAGGTCTCCTGGTGGTACTCGTGGGTGCCATGGGAGAAATTGAAGCGAGCCACGTTCATGCCAGCTCTGAGAAGCTTCTCGAGCATGGGAACGGATCGAGAAGCAGGTCCCAGAGTGCAAACGATCTTAGTCTTGGGGAGACGCCCCTCTTCATCATCCTGATGCTCCTTTAGGAGTCCTTCGATGTCTATGGTGGCCATTTGATTTTTTTTTTAATTATTAATTTGAATTCTGCCACAAAAACAAATAATAATTCAATCAAAAAGACATAGATATCACCATCAGAAAAAAAGAAAAAAAGAAAGACAGTATCTATTATGTATCTAGATCAATTTTCATTCATTCGGTGTTTGAAACCGACAGATCCAACAGAATAAGAGGAGGAGGAAGAAGAAATTATTGATTGAGCTTCAACAACTTACTGTGAGAAAACAACAAGTCAATGAATTATTATGTATGATGAATAATGAAAGAGGAAGAAGAAGAAGGAAAGGACAAGAAACGGTGGTAAGTTTACCCAAACCAAGTGCTCGTGCGAAGTGGGTAGCTGCTCCACGCCTCTCCGGTCTTTCTCCTGTCTCTTTCACCCTTTCTCTCTGTCTAATAAATATCAACAGATAGGAGTATGTTACTAATACTAAGACTTCAGCTACTGCTACTCTTTTAATTATTTCTTTTTTCTAGGATTAAGGTGATTTTAAAATCAATTTATTCCTTAATTAAAATTAAAAATTTTATTTTAATAATACATCGTTTATATTATATTTATCGGATACATTCAGAATATCTATATACCAAATTTAAAGTTTCAAGCTCAAAAAACAAAACTGTGGATGGATCATTGAAACCATTTATCTTTTTTTTTTTGCCTTTTCAACGAAAATATGCACTACTGAGAATATACCATCACCACGCAACGGAAGATTCCACGCTTCCACTTTTATCCGTCCTTTCCTATTTCCAGACTACTACTTTTCTTTTTTTTTATTAGTATATCCAAAAAAAAAAAAAAAAACACCGTACCACTACCATTAGATTACATTATTTAGCAGTATAGCACACGCATGATGGATCGGCGAAGCATTAAGCAAAGCAACACCACCACCCACGTGGTAGATTTGAATTTGGACGAAGATATGAAAGCATATTGGAATTGGCATAAGCATGTTGCTTGTGTCTTGTTGCAGCAACTAGTAATGTTCCCTTGTATTAACACTTTCCAATAACCAGCAGCGCCACGGCCCACCGTTTAGTTCTCTCCCCATAAAAAATGAACCCTCACTTTTTCTCTCCTTTTCTTTTCCTAAACGCTCAATGATTCCTTCCATCGGTTTTCGCTCATGGAAATTCCGTCTCTTTCTCATTGGATGACCCACCATTTCTAGTGCATTCCACAAAGCATCCTTTTTTCTCCGAATTTGAATCCATGATGTTTGTTTACCAACAGAGTCAAGCTGCTCCTACAATCCTCCCCCACTCACTACGTCGTTGTAGCTAAACCCCTACACGCTATCCTCACAGCTAAGCCAAAAATGAATCGCACCTATAATAAATCTATCTTGCATTAGTCTGACCATAGCCCAATAGAAATCCGTCGAAATGAGCTCATAAACATCCGACCCGTTAGCTATTGAAAACACCAGAAGATTCCGTTTCCAGTTCCGGACAAAATTTATCGAAACCCATTCTTCCCATCACACACCAAAGTTTCACACCATCAGCAGTCTTGAGCACACTTTGTTAAAAAAGAAAAAAAAAGAAAAAAAAAAGAAGGCTCCCATACAACAGCATCAATGAAATAACAATGAGACTCTTATCTATTAGTAGCTAGGAAAGCAGTACAATAGTTGTGTAAGGCGTCTCATGGATCTAACAACTAATCAATGTCAAAAATATTTCATCGTTTGAGATGCTACAGCTGGGTGATAGGCAGGATAACTTCAGCTAGTCATTTTATACACGTTTCGGTGGAATGTAGGGCACCCGTTCATCTTCACATAAATTCTGCAAGAAGGCCAGTATAATGGTCAGTCCAGACGGAGCAGAATATACAAATCAGAGAATGTAACAGCCCATTGGAAATAGCAAATAAAGAACTAACAGAACCCGCTAACACACGCAAATATTCTTGATGTGCACATCATGCATTCCGGCTCTTAAAAAAGAGGAAGAAAATTCAAAGAGAGAAGAGGTTTCTGTCGTACATTCTCATCTACGATGAAAAGTATTGATGCACTAAAAGAGAATCTTCAACCTATATCTCATCATAATTCATAACCATGACCATTTCATAATATTAGCTACCAACAGAAGATGACTGCTACATTTTCAATTACCATCACCTCATGCAATCCTATGACTAACCCATTGAATATAGTAAAAAGTACTTTTTTTCTTTCATAATCCCAGTTCAGGGAACGAGGACATCATGGGCTTTTAACTTCAGGTACTAAGAGAAACAGAATATGCTGCCAGATCCAACTTTCAACTTAGAAGATGAGGAGGAAAGAAAGAAAGTTCAACTGTTCATTGTCTGGGAAGACACAATCAAACATGCACCAGATGGAAAGACCAGTAAAATATAGGATTGAATGGTGCAAGCAGGCATGCTCTGGAGTTAGCACAAGCTTTCCAGTAATAGAGCATTACAGTGAATCCTTTTACAAATCAACTCCCAAACATATGTACAACATGAGTTGTCTCTATAAAGTTTTACACGTTCCAGCAACAAAGAGTAGCAAGTAGTAATTTTCCACTGACTAGAAACACTTTATGCCTAACATCCTATCAACACACAAACTATTAAACAAACAATTGATATGGATGGGTAACATCACTAACATGCAAATGCAGCATGATGTTTATAATACTTTATCCTAACTGGAAACAGTTATTGTTAGTTAACTAAGATGCAAAATTGATGTATATATTGAATAAGCTTAAACAAAGCATCTATATTGTACTTGGTATGATAAATTATACCTGTAAGTCCTCTGGAAGTGCCTCTGAAACAGCAAGTGTGTAACAACCAGGTACAAATCTTCCTGAAACATATTAAAAAAAGAATCAGGCAAAAAGAAGTAATTTTCTACTAACATAATCAGATATTGAATTGTAGATGGGAAAAAATCTTCAAAAAGAGAAAAAGAGCGACCTAAAGAATCTGAGAGGGAGATATATATCAAGGTACTCAAGTATCAACCACCATTTAGGGTATCAAACCATGCCTTGAAAAGAACAAGAATTGTGTGCATAGCCATTCTTCTACATCTAGATATCCAGTCAATTTAATCCTCCGAATGGAATGCCCCAAAATCGTCCATAGTAATAAGGGAAAATCAATTAGGAGAATATTCGAAGCAGAGAAGGAGATGAATTGAACTACAAGGTAGTATAAACTGAACAATGTTCAGAATATCAAAATTCCCAAAATCATCCACTTCTATGGTTATGCAGAAACTGCTGCACAACTAAAGACACTTAAACAGATAGCTTATTTGTAAGCTTTAAGCATCCTAACAACTCTAATCCGCTCTGAATGAAATGCCCTTCATTAAATAAAGAAGCTTCACTCCACCATCACTATGTGTTGGAATCAACATGTGAATACCATAGGAAAAGGAGCATCAGGACAACTTATGCCTCAAGAAAACATTTCTTTTGATAATTATTGATTCAAGTTAGTGAATCAGATTGTGAATAGAGAGAAAATCACCCTTAAATCTCCTAGCATAGTATTTACTTCCTAACATGTAGGTTTCATATGTTAAGCAAATCTCGAAGAATACTTCTTAGCCTCAATCCTATAATTATTCAGAATTATGTCTTTGGAAGGTTGGAAACAGCTCTGAAAATTCACATAAGCTAAAACTACAAAACAAGTAAAAAAAAAAAAGAAAAACAAAACAAAGAAGGAAAACATGAAGCATCGAAAAGCAGAAACAAAAAGGAACAAGAAGAGTCAGAAATTATTGTTCAACAAACCAATTCTCAACCAGCGAGCCGCCCAGCTTCTACTCGGATCCATGACAGAAATTATCCTACAACAACGTCAGAAAAAGTAAGGCATGTAATAAGATGAGAAGAAAAAAAAACAGATGAAACGGTAGAACTTACAAAATAGAGAAAGCAATTATTACCAGGAGGAATTGTTGTTGAGATCAATAGAAAAAGAAAAGAAAGAAGATGATTAGCCTACCCAGTAAAGTTAGGAGTTGTGCAATCAACCACACGCTCGTGATCTTCGTCCATCTTAAAAAAGGGACAATTCTCGCATCCCGACTCTCTGAACTGCAATTTTTATCTTGAATATTTTACCGATAAATAAAGAGCCCAAAACCCTAAAGTTCCACAATTTGTACGGAAACAGAAGGGGAGGAGCAAAAAACAAGAAGAAAACCTGATCGTAAGTTTTAACGAGCCGGCAACGAAGACAAGCTCTGAGCTCGTGTCCAAAGCTCGTCGGAATTTGAGCTGCTACACTTCCCATTCTCTTCCTCTTCCCTTCTCGTCTGCTTCTCTTGGTGTGTGACTAAAGACAGAAGGAAGAAGAAAAAAAAAGCAGAAGCGGGAACAATAACACGAGACATGTCGTCGATCTAAACCTAAAATACACGTCGTCCTTTTTCTAATTAATGAACTGAAAGCCTGCCTGTGCGTGGCTGCTCTTTGATTCATTTTGGGCCTGGCCTGGGCTGCAATTTAATGGGTCAGGATTTGTGCAAGGCCGCTTCAGCGTTAATTGGTGCCAACCCACAGACCGCATAGGATCCGTTGATAATCGAAGTGTCGGTGGTGATGAAAGATAAATGGAAAATGATCGATTGACCGTTTATTGACAATATCAATTTTTTTTATAAAAGCAAAAAAAATAACAATTTTGAATTTAAAATTTTTCCAATCAGTAATTTATTTAGCATTATTCATTACTATTAATGAGTGATAATTTTTTTCTACAGTAGAAAAAAAAAGAGGACTCGAAAACTTGTGTAAATTAGATAATGTTGCACTTTGTATGTGTAATGATAACAGTAATGGTGATAAAATCACTCTATCGAACGAGATGCTGATATATTCCTTAGCTGTGGATACTTCGACTGACTAATCTGTTAAGCTGGTCAAAAATACGAGGCTCTTATCCTAAGATTCCTAACAGTCTCAGAACCACCAGCACGTAGTAATGAAATTCAAACAATTGGAAATATTGAGATTATATAAAGGATCTTAGACTGTTCGAGAAGATTATAAAACGAGAGAAAATCAAGGAGGAAATGTGCACTGCTTTAGTGTTTAATCAATAAAAAAAAAAAAGGATCTTATCCATGACATGAACGAGGATAAACTAAAAGGATTAAATGTAGGATAGACAAATACCGCTCTATCTATACTGTAATCCTTTAGAAAACGTGGCTATAAGTACGCTGTACGCACATGGGGAAGGGAGTGGGCATCGGGCATCCATCCATCACATTCATCGATACTGCATCGGATCTACCCATTACCCTTTAGTCTTCACTGTCCCTGTCTAACAGACTAGTATAATAGAATAGTATTATATAGACTTGTAGTGGAGGCTTGCTGGTTGCTACTCTCCTTCTCTTTCGTACCCACGTTCCTGGCCATAGAAGCAAGCAAATGGAGAGTGGTGCTATTGGTAGTAGTTGTTTACTCACGGGAGTAGTCCTAGCAGTGTGTCTGCTGTTACTCGTCTCTCCCCCTCCTCATTGTCAGTCACCAGGGGCAGCCCCGGTGGTGCTAGTGTTGATTCCGATTCAACAATAAGAAAAGTCGGACTTCCGTCAAGCTGGGGCAGTAGAAGAAGTCTACTTGCAAATGGTCTTGCCAACGCTCCTCCCATGGGGTACGCGCCTAATTACCCCTACTCCACTGCGCACACCTGCTTAATTAATTTGTCTATAGTGGTTTTTTTCCCTCTCTTTTCAATTTAGGCCTTTAGGGGTAATTGGAAAAGCTTTAGACCAGTATTGATTGGATTTCTGGTGTTTACAGCGCATTCTATCAGTATTGGAAAAGCTTTAGACCATTATTGATTGGATTTCTGGTGTTTACACCGCATCCTATCAGTATTGGAAAAGCTTTAGACCAGTATTGATTGGATTTCTGGTGTTTACAGCGCATTCTATCAGTATCAGAATATATATATATACCAGCATTGATTGGATTTCTGGTGTTTACAGCGCATTCTATCAGTATCAGAATATATATATATACCAGCATTGATTGGATTTCTGGTGTTTACAGCGCATCCTATCAGTATCAGAATATATATATATATTAAAGCCTAAATTGTCTATTCAATTGATTTCCTAATCCACCAGTCTTCAGCTATCTCTGCTTTTACTTTATCCTTTAATTTGTTGACTGTCCCCTTGTCTCATCATCATGTATCACTTTTACTCCATTAACCAACTACTCATACCATGGTCAGGACTCGGGTCCCAACCCAAAAGAAAAAAATACACAGTAAATGGTAACCAATTTGGACTTTCTTTTCTCTAATTATCATCAAAGCCCTTCAAGTTTCTATTCGTCGCTGACTCATATTTATAGGAATCTTTGTGTGTGTGGTAACGCTGTTAGAATTACAATTATTACTTCTTCTTTTTTGTGGAGAATGTGACGAGTAGTATTACTATTACCATATATATGGTTGGTATTTTAATTTGTTGTCGTTGTTGTTTTTCCTTGTTATATCATCTTCAACATCACGACCGCGCTCATTTATTTGTTTCTGGTGTTGATGTAGATGGAATAGTTGGAATCACTTCAATTGCAAAATCGATGAGAAAATTATCAAAGAGACTGGTGAGAGTGACTTCTTTGTTCTTTTGTTCTCCATCCACGTATGCATGCATTAAAATCTAATTAAGCAATGTGGATGTTGTCCAAAATATCATAGTTTATACTACTATATAGTAAAGCATTATGCGATTCCTAAAGTCTTAGGAGGCACTTCACTGATGACTCTATATTCTATCTTGCGTAATTTGTTTACGTCACAGCTGATGCTCTGGTTTCCACCGGTCTTTCTAAACTTGGCTATACATATGTTAACATTGGTATGTGTGTATGTTTCAATTACATTTTTTTTCTTTCCATGTTCTTTGTCTTTCTTGCGTTGCTTTTATTTTCTATTATCATTGATTTAATAAGCAGTTAACGAGATGATGCATTTATATTAGATGATTGTTGGGCTGAATTAGTTCGTGATGTCAAGGTATGTAAGCATTTTCTTCCCCTTCTCTTCTTTTCTTTTCAGTTTTCTTCATTATAAAAGTGCTATTTGCTTGAAATATTATATTTAAAGCATTTAATTTCAACTTGTTGAAAGAGTTGTACTGGCGCTGAATTGTACTGAGTTTGAGTTTCAGGGTAATCTAGTGCCTAAGAATTCAACATTTCCTTCCGGCATTAAAGCCTTGGCAGACTATGTTCACAGCAAGGGTCTTAAATTAGGAATTTACTCAGATGCAGGGTAATTGTCTTTCTACTCTGCCTGCCCTAAACAGAAATATATGACATGTCTCATGCTATGTGTTCAGAAAGATAGATAGCATCTTGGTAGAAGAATTAATCCACCACGTATCTTGCAGGTATTTTACTTGTAGCAAAACCATGCCTGGTTCACTTCATCATGAAGAACAAGATGCTAAGACTTTTGCTTCATGGGTACAAAACTAGATACCTTTTTCTTTAAGTTTAGGAAATCCAGCAAAATCTTACACCTGTGGAAGACGATATCATTTTCATCAATTTACTTTGTTGCAGGGTATTGATTATTTGAAATACGATAACTGTAACAATGATGGAACAAAGCCAACTGTTAGGTGATCTGATCATGTCTTTAGTTACATTACACTGTAAAATGTATTGTGCTTCTGTTGTTTGTTGTCAAATTAATATTCCAGGCTTCAACGTGACAAAATCATGATTTCTTCTTTGTAGATATCCTGTAATGACCCGAGCTTTGATGAAAACTGGCCGTCCTATATTTTTCTCACTTTGTGAATGGTAACCCAATATATTATGACTATGGATATCTAGCTCTTTGTGCATCTTCATGTTCATCTTGGCTTGATGGCTTTCTTTGCTTGCTTGCCAGGGGAGACATGCACCCTGCAACATGGGGTGCTAAGGTAGGAAATAGCTGGAGGACAACTAATGATATTTCTGATACATGGGACAGGTAAATCATACTCACAGTATGCTTTTTTCTTCGATTTGAAAGGATCTGGGGTTGAAATTCTAAACAAAAATTCTATGCTCATTGGCAGTATGGTTTCAAGAGCAGACATGAATGAGGTCTATGCAGAGCTTGCAAGGCCTGGTGGTTGGAATGGTTTGTATTTTCTGTTACTGAGAAAATGTTTTACCAAGAGAGATGTTTTAGCAAATTTTTCTTATCTTTACTTCAGGTCTTCTCTCTCTTTTTTTAACACAGATCCTGACATGCTTGAGGTGGGGAATGGAGGGATGACAAAAGATGAGTATATAGTGCACTTCAGTATTTGGGCCATATCAAAGGTATTCTAGGCAACGTCTTCCTTTTGATGTCCTGCTTTATGTGAGACAATTTTTTTTTTTTTTGGAGAATTGTTTCAGTGAAATTTAGTTGTATACAGGCTCCCCTTCTTCTTGGTTGTGACGTGAGGAACATGACGAAAGAGACAATGGAGATTGTTGCCAATAAGGAGGTTATTGCTGTTAATCAAGGTAATCAGATTGTCCTTTGCATTGACACCCTATCTTCATCTTGTGATCAGTCCATGTCTGCATCAATGAAATCCGTAGTTCTCTAAATGGAGGTTCCTCTTGACCATTTATGATATAGATCCACATGGGGAACAAGCTAAGAAGGTTAGGATGGAAGGTGATCTTGAGGTAAACTTACTGGCCCATATTAGTTATACCATACTTGTTTACTTAGTGTAAAATCATTGAGCATTTTCTTTGTTACTCCATTTTTTTGTCTCGTCAGATCTGGGCAGGGCCTCTCACAGGCTATAGGGTAGCTGTTTTGCTAGTCAACCGAGGCCCCGTGCGTAATTCTATTACCGCCCAGTGGGATGACATTGGAATTCCTCTCAACAGCATCGTCGAAGCAAGAGATCTCTGGGAGGTATTTAGTTAGTTATTTTATCAGTATCTTTTGTCCTGTCTATCCCCAGGTTCGTCGGGGCAATGGAACTCGTGAACATTTTGTCTTCCAGGAACTCTAATATTTGGGTATCTCTCATGCAGCACAAGACGTTGAAAACTCATTTTGTAGGGAACCTGACAGCCACCATGGATTCTCATGCATGCAAGATGTACATCTTGAAGCCCATTTCATAGAATGCAGCTTAGCAACACTGCTGGCACTGGAATTTCTATTGTGCGATTGGTTTGATTCTCTTTTTAGGCTACACAAGAGGGGACTAACTCTCATTTCAAAAACTGTGTTTGCTTCTCCTAATCAAACAGACATGTCATTGGCTTTTTCAGTGAAATAATAATCTTCTTATTTGGCAGGTATGCATTCAACTTTTGTCAATTATAATAGTATTGCAGTCAGGATCTCTAGTTATTTTGTTATTCAACCTTTGATGTGCACTCGGCTAAGTGAGAAGTCTCATAGCCATCATAGCACATTGCAGCTGGCCTTTTCTCTTCGGTGCAGAGCATCTTTCCATTGTCATTTTGCAAAGTATAGAATGGTTAGGCCTGGATGCAGAAATCGAGAATATCAATATGTTCTCAACGACTGCAGCAGCAGGAACAATTTAGGCCTCGTAGGTTCAATTAATCAAGCCAAATTTCTGAAAAAGGATACTTCTATAATGGCATTGTTTGTCAAAATGAAGAAATATGCACAATTGCAGTGGTAAATCAGGTGGTTCAAGTTAACAATCTTATTTTGACGAATAAAATATGGTTTTCCTTGTTAATTCCATCTTATCTTTCTTAAGATCTAAAGACACTGTCTGTGAGGAGCTAAGATCAGAGTATTCACTTAACAAAAACCTTTCCATTTTATTTTCTAACATAAAGTATAGTGTGTGTTTTTGTAGTACATCATGACTAAAGACCAGTTGTTAGGACATTAAGTCCCATCTTTGCTAATTTAGTATTAATGCACAAATATTGCTGACCTAGTTTAGAAAGAAAATAATAAATTTAATCTCCATTGATATAAAAATTGAAAAAATAAAGAATGTTTTGCGTTAACAGAGGGAAATGTTAAACAGATAAACAGAGGATAAAGAAAGCTCGAGGGGCCGCTGGTGGAAAAAATGGGCCAATAATTTCTAATGGGCTAATAATAATTGGGTCCAATACAAAAGTAGGCTGGGTCCATTATAATTGGAGGGAGGAAAAGAAACCAAGTACGAGAAACGGTACCGAGTAGGAGTTTAAGATAAAGATAAAAATGCTCTCTTTCCTCAAGTAGAAGTAGATCAGTAGTGGAGGATTAGAAAGACAGAGAAATGTCCGTGTCTTTGTCGGCTATGCGATTGCCGAGTAGTGGTTTGGAATTGGGTTTAAGGCGGGGATGGGGATCATGCTCGCATAACAATAACAACGATAATTGCAATACTACTAACTATAAGAAGAAGCTACTGGTTATCTCTTCATCTTCGGATGATGGAATTGGAAAAAGGAAGACCAAGAGAGATGATAACAGCGGCTCTTTGGTGGTCTCCGGAACGACAGCTAGAGGACGAAGATTGCTTAAACTTCGTGACGATAAAAGGAAACGAGAATACGATCGCCTTCACAACTATCCTGCCTGGGCCAAGTAATTACTACTTTTACTACTTAATTAAGTCTCTCTCTCTCTCTCTAAATTAATCCAGTCCAATCTAATCTAAATTAATGGCTGTCTACAATATTGCAGAGTTCTTGAAGATGCTTGCAAAAACGACGAGGAACTTCGTGCTCTTCTTGGTGACAGCATAGGCAACCCGGAACTGATGAGGCAAAGAGTGGAAGATAGAGTGAGGAAGAAAGGCCGAAGTAACTTTCACAAGTCTAAAACGGGTTCTGTTGTTTCCTTCAAAGTCAGCTTCCGAGATTTCAACCCTATTGATTCCTACATTTGGTTTGAGTTTTACGGCTCTCCTTCTGATCAGGATGTTGATCTTATTGGCACTGTCAGTACTCTATTGCTAACCCTTCTAATTCTAATTTACAATTTCTTACTTGTCATGGACATGGTAAAAGGTATAATGAAATATGATCAAATTACTTACTTACTTGCAGGTGATTCAATCTTGGTATCTAATGGGACGTTTGGGTGGTTTCAATTCTTCCAATTTGCAGGTATACTATTTGCTGCTCAACAATTAATACATCTTCTATGGATATATGCTTGATCGGTGCTGTTCTGCTCAACCTTTCCCGTCCTGTTATCATATCTTGGGCATCTACTTGTTGCGTACTGTGTTTTTTACCTGCTTTAACTGCAATATCTTAAGTTATGTCATTTTATTCATGCTTAATGAGCACATTGCAAGATTTTTTCAGTTATCGGTTACTGGTTACAGAAGTGATTCTGTGATTGGATTTACTGTGGCATATTCCCGTAACGTGACTGACTTGTTTTGAGATGGAATTTCTGCTTCCCCTCTCCCACTTTTATTGAACAGTGCATCAGATGGATGCTAGTAGTTAGATAGGTTTCCTTTCTGGGTTGTTTCTGTCAGCCTTAAATGAAATTCAAATATGTTACTATTCACAATGTGGCAGTTGGCAAATTCATCTATGGAGTATGATCCCCTCTATGATGCAGATAAGGGCTTCAAAGTGATGCCATCATCATTTCATGATATCAGTGATGTTGAGTTTCAGGATAACTGGGGCCGTGTTTGGTATGACTCTTTTTACTTTCTTTTCCTTGATCATATACCATATTTCTTACATAACTGTTACATGTAGGATGTCTGAAATGACAAATGTATACCTTAACAGGGTAGATCTTGGTACATCGGATTTTTTTGCCATCGACGTGCTCCTCAACTGCTTAACTGTATTGAGTTCAGAGTAAGACTGAGCATAGTGTCAAGTTTCCTCGAATTCACCTTGCTCACTCATTCAAACTCATAATTGACTTTCTCCTTTTTTCTTTCCCTAATGGCAGATATTTAGGTATTCAACAGGTAGTTTTTGGGGGTCGCCGGATGGGCGATTGGGAAGAAGGGATGACAAACCCGGAATATGGATACAAGTACTTCAAAGTCTAAAAAGCAAACCCCGTTCAAGTCTTCCCTTCACCCACGCAATTTTCTTTTTCTTCCCGGGAAGTCATTTTTTAGCATGGCACAAGAGACTATAAGATGAACACACAGCATGAGAGTGGAGTCCACGTTCAAGTCGTCAATTGAAAGGTCTTGTAGGAATTGTGAACCGATATTTTTTTCTAGGTGGTGATTTCGGCTTGTTGGTGTCATCCCATCCCGAGAAATGGGATGGGATGTATCTCTTTGACATTTTAGTTTCACCTAGTGCTGTGCACTGAGGGCATGAAAGCAGCGCAGGTTTCAAATCGAATTGTGAATTATATGTCCCTCTGCGTTCCCAAATAGTTTAAATGAGATGAATGTCCAACTTCCATCCTACAATGTGGAATTATATAAACATGCTTACTGTTCAAGTAACTTAAAATTATGGGTATTGCTTCCTATTTAGACATGTTAGAATTATGCTTGTTTATCATTATTCAAGTAACTTTTAAGTTCCTTGAATCGTAACGGCCTACTGGAGCAGTTGGAAGCATCTGCCAAAAAGGAGCCTTTTGCCTTTTCTTTCCCTTCCCTTGCTTCTTCTTTGGTGTGAAGCAAAATCGAAAGTACACAGTAAGTTTTCATATCCCGGGATTTGACTTTACGAAGTATATGATGGGTTCTACTTCTACCAACAAGATAAAAGATCTGTACAACACGAGACGAATTGAGGAGTACGTTATAGAATTTGATACCGAGTTGAAAATTTTCAAATCATAATAGAATTAAAGTAAAATTTGACATGAAAAATAAAAAAGGTAAAAAGTAAAAAAGGTTAAGTCATGATGTCATAGAAGAGTGTTATTGGGAGTTATATTCATATACAGGGCATATTGACTTTTACAAAAAAAAAAACGAGAAAGGTGTGAGGGAGGTTAATGAGAGGGTGGTGGGGTTTGATGTTGTAGTGCCTTTGAATTTTTGATTTTGATTCAGGCAAGGAGGGAGACGTGAATAGTAAAGTTGGAATGGACCCTGGCCCGCCATCGGTTGAGCTCACTTAGGCCTTGTAGCCTGCTGGGTTTATTTGATTATTTTTCTGGGTCCCAACGACGATGGGTAATTTTCACACACCTCTTTTTTTTTTTTTAATTTTCTTCTCTTATTTGATATTCGTCGCGTTGTCTATTTTCCCACCCTCTGAGATTAATTTGAACTATTACTATTATTACGCTTAGAAACTAATTTACTTCCCTCCAGTATTATTATTTTGTTAAATATATAAAAATATTTATTTTTATTAATTATTATTTTGAGAGACACATCTCTCTTGTGAAAGCGCCTCTTCCCCTTTCTCTCTTTCTGGCCTTTGGTTGCTCTCTGTTACATTCCGTCCGTCTGTGTGTTTCTCATTTTCTTTCTCAATTTCCTTTTGGGAGACTACTAAATCTGCATTACCATTTATCGTATAAATAAACACTATTCCTTAATAATCGACTAATCGTCCCTTTCTTAATTTCAATTCATTACCAGCGTTAGTGGACTACTTTACTACTAATACTACTAGTGGGTAGTGTATATTTTTCCACATCCATTCCTCCTCCGCCATCACTCAGCAGTCAGTACATAAGTTTGTACCAGAGTGAGTCGTTTTTCAATTTCGTTTGCGAAGAAAGAAGCACAGACAGAAACAAAATAAGAAAAGGAAGCGGTGAGGTGCGGTGCCTTTCAACTACTCCAACACCTAATGTATGTGTTTCCATCTACTTGATCCGACCACTGTTTTTATTTTTTAGCTAACGCACAGATACTTGCAATCTTTTTTTTTCCTTATTGTTTGTAATTTGTAATTTCCTAAACGAGATCTGTGCTTGTTTTTTTTTTTTTTAACTTTTCTGTCAGGTTAAAGCCGAGGATGATTTAAACACTTTGCTGAATGTGTATAGAGAAACAAGTGCTGCTGCGGCATTTGCTTGATTATTAGGGTTTTCTATTCACTCCATTTTGCTTTGCTTGATTCTTAATGCCATGACTACTAAACGCGCCTACAAGCTGCGTATCCTCCCCAATTTTGTTTTTCCTTTCAACTTAGGGTTTAATATGCCCATTACAATGCTTATGCTACCTTTTTTTTTTTTTTTTTTCCTTTATCTGCATTTTGTCCTATTCATTCCAGATCTGTCGTGGTTTTTTTTTTTTTTTTTTGTAGGAAAAAAAAATAATACTCCATTGAATAAACTGTTGCTTAATTGATAACAGTAGTAATTGTTGTTGTTGGCCTTGACCACAAATCGTTTTTAAATTGCTTAAAAAGAGGAATTTGTGGCGCATTCTTCGAGTGTCAACTGCCTCAAGATTGGCAGGAAATCATCCAGGGTTCTTGTGACCGGAGGAGAAGATCACAAGGTCAATCTCTGGGCTATCGGTAAGCCCAATGCTATACTGGTCAGTTCTCGGTTCTGTCAATCATTTTTTTTCTGTTACCATTTTCTTTCTGGTTTGGTTTCTGATGATTTTCATTCCATCTAATCCAACATTTTCGTGCAGAGTTTGTCCGGACATACAAGTGGGGTTGATTCAGTAAGCTTTGATTCTTCAGAGGTCCTAGTAGCTGCTGGAGCTGCAAGTGGTACAATCAAGCTTTGGGATTTAGAGGAGGCCAAAAGTATGCTTGTGATGGATTCTTTCAATTCTATAAATATTGGAATTTACTTGCATATTTCTATTGTTTTTTACTAATTATCTTTTCTGTCTTTTAAATTCATCAATTGACATGTATTCTGTTTGTAGTTGTTCGCACACTCACTGGTCACAGATCCAATTGCATATCTGTCGACTTTCACCCTTTTGGAGAGTTCTTTGCATCTGGTTCCCTGGACACAAATCTTAAGATATGGGATATCAGAAAGAAGGGCTGTATTCACACATACAAGGGCCACACTCGAGGAGTCAATGCAATCAGATTTACCCCAGATGGTCGTTGGGTTGTATCTGGTGGAGAGGACAATACTGTAAAGGTTATAACCCCTTTCTTTCTCTTGGCGTATGTCATGTCTACACTCACACAAATCATCCCGGCAAATACTAAAGGTCCTGTGTCCTTTGACCCACATGATAAGGACCTCATGTTAAAGGACCTTAAATTGCACACAATTATATGCATTTCTGCTGCCCGGTTTCTTTTCTTTATATCTTCATATTCGGCAAAAAGAGGGGTATCAACCTGGTTTAGTTGCACTCTAAATAGTCATGGCTATGCACTACACACCCTGTGACTTGAATTTACGAGAGTTGAGTTTAGCCACAAATATTTCGGCCCAGCACACTGTGCCTGGTGCCAAGGGTCTGACACTAAGTTCAGACCCAATTCTTTCTCAATTCAATACAACTGATGGATGCATTAGAGTCATATTTATTGTGTCTACAACTTGTAGGTTCTTTTTTTACTTAGATGACCACACATACAGATTTCTTTTGTTTGATTCTTGATTCTTTATTTAACGAACTCTGCAATGTGCATGTATTTCAACAGCTGTGGGATTTGACTGCTGGAAAGCTATTGCATGATTTCAAGTGCCATGAGGGCCAGATTCAGTGCATAGATTTTCATCCCCATGAGTTTCTTCTTGCAACAGGTCAGTATTATGATTCTATGCAAAGCAACTTGTTAACTGTGATGTCATTTTATTTTTAATCTACAGTTCAACACATGTTTATTCTTTGTTGCATGTTTTTTCACGGTGTTGCTTTGTGATTTATCATACTTGGTAATTCTTCCCTTGATAGCATGCATTTTGACCTTTATCTTAATCTTTTGCATTTTCCTGGAAAATGTACATCTTTGTGTGCCTTGATTTGTTGCCTTTGTGTAGGTTCTGCTGACAGGACTGTAAAATTTTGGGACCTTGAAACCTTTGAGCTAATAGGTTCTGCAGGGCCGGAGGTAATTTTATGCCTTAAAGGATGCCTTTTCTCATCAACTTGGGAACATAAATCTTTTCTACTTTTCTTTTTTCCCCTCTTATGAGAGAATGTTTTTTTTTTTTTTTTTTTGTGGAACCTCTCTCCCTTCAGACAAGTGGAGTGCGTTGTTTGACCTTTAATCCTGATGGGAGGACTCTACTCTGTGGATTGCATGAAAGTTTGAAAGTAAGTTCTTTTTCAGTCTATATATAGAGAGGTAATTCTCCAGGTCTACTGGTTTTTGCTAAATTTGCGACGCAACTTTTTAGGTTTTCTCCTGGGAACCAATAAGAAGCCATGATGCTGTGGATGTGGGATGGTCCAGATTGTCAGATCTCAATGTTCATGAAGGAAAGCTTCTTGGCTGCTCATACAATCAGAGTTGTGTCGGAGTGTGGGTTGTAGATATTTCGGTAATACGCCCTGTATCTTAATTTCTATTGGTGTGCGATTGTCGTTTGCTTTCTGGTGCTGATATTTTAGATGTGAACCTTGACCTGATGTGTCTGGTGTGTCCCTTGCTCAGCGTATTGAACCGTATGCAATTGGCAATGCCAACCGATTCAATGGTCATTCAGAATCTAAATCCGGTGCAATTGGGAACCAATCAGTCTTGCTTGAGAACAATGCAAAGACTACTTTGGGAAGGTTATCTGTTTCACAAAATTCTGATGCTTTGGTAAAGGAAACAAAATCTCTTGGAAGGTTGTCAGTTTCTCAAAATTCAGATCCTGGGAAGGATTCTTCTAAAGAATCAAAGATCTTGCCTTGTAAGTAGCTGTTGTTTTTGGCTTTTGATTGTATTTTTCTCCTTCCCTTTTCTTTTTAAAAAATCGGTTTAAATTAATTCCTTAAGCCAGATTGTGACATATGTTCCTCGTTCCTGGTTGAATATTCTAATTAAAGCTGCAGGAAATGTACCTGGTACTCCTCAAAGAGCGAACTTAAACACTGGGTTGAAGACAACTATGACCGGTCCAATAACAGTTCCTAGCACAGCAGCCCCAAAGAGGAGTTCTACGAAGGTCCATTCAGCTGTTAATGTTCCAGTCTTAAACAAGGCAGATGTCATACCTGTAATTGTCCCTAGAACTAGCTCAAGATCGGAGCAAGTAGCTGACTCCAGAAAAGAAATTGGTATTGCTGCAAGGACAATGCCATTTTCGTTGCAGTCAAAGACAACTGATTTCCGGAAATTTTCAAATAGCAGAGAGGACATGGACCAGCCAACTACCTCTATCCAGCCTCCTGAGAATAGAGGTTGCAAGCCTACAGAAATGGTCAGTGTCACTGATAGGAATATTACTCCTGAAGTTAAAGGCTCGATTCATGGAATATCAACTGCTGAACAGAATATTAAAGATGATGGATCTATTGGATCGGGAAACTGTGAGTCAAAATTGACATTGGAGCCACACACTAGTTACCAGGAAGAAAACTGTAAGTGTTACCAATTAAGAAAAATTTCTTAGCTACCGATTGTCATTGTCTGTGGATATATAAGTGTATGATGCTGATGTTTTGTGGATGCTTCATAGTTGCCATTTGGTTGGTTTATAATGGACTTGGGATAGGCTTCCATGATGAAATTGATGGTAAGGGTATTACAAAGTACTTAGGCCTTCTGGTATGCTTGTTGTAGGATGGCAGTGGCACAAATTATGTATAGATAAGCGACTTACTTTACCGTTGACTGTGATTTAGAAAAAACAATTTTAAGGTTTACAGATGATATTTTGATCAAGTACAGTTGAAAATGGGACCGAAAAGGCTTCATTTTGATAGTATCTAGGTTTAGCTGATCAAATCAGCCCTTGCAACTTGTATATGGCAGCCCAAGTTAGTTGAAATTCATTGCTTTTCTTCAAATGCCGATAATCACATTAATACATTGCCCTCGTTAGTGATTATGTCAATATTGAGTATCAGGTTCAAGAAGAACCAAGGCTCATATAGCTTGGAACACCATAAAAAAAATCTAGTGAAGTATCCTCCTTTTTGGCTGGTGGAAGGGCAGTTTCGTGAGAAGGACAGAGATGATGCTGAAAATGAAGAATTAAATATGTATGTTTGGGCATTAGTGGTGGTAGAAATCATAGGGCTGTTTACTCATGGAATGGAGCATGATTCCCAGCTTATTCTCTATGTTTCATTGACTCTATCAGTTGAACTTTGATTTGCTTAGCACATTTGTGGCTTCAGATCGGCATACTTTTCACGCCTTTGTCGGTTGAGATGGACTGTGCGGCTCCTAAGCTGAAAATATTAATGTTTCTTCCAGGTGAGACACGTGGACGTAAAATAAACAGAGATGCACCCTCCATTGAAAGCCAGAAAGGAGGTATAGCTGTTCCTGATTGCAACTCGAGGTTTGTCAATAATGCAAATATGCCTAATCTATTTCATGTTAAATATGTAGGAAGAATGCGTTCACTTATGATAAACTGGGAGAAAAGGGGAAGATCACCTAGCTATGATGGACCTATTTCCGGCACTTCTAGTGGGACAGCATCTGTGGTGAATGTGCTCCCTCTTAATACGGTAGGAATAGATTTCAATTTTTGCATGTACTCCATTTCTTCTTAACTTTCTGATCATCTGAAGACTTGTACTAGTATTTGGGACTGCAGAACTGTATTGCATGTTTTCAAAGTGTTACGCAGAACATATCATGTGCAAATAAATAAATAAAAGAATGAATGAAGGAAAGAAAGAAAGAAAAGAAAAGGACCTCTTAATTGGTTACTTTTGTTTTTAGGTCTTTATCTTCTGTACAATAATGATCTATCATTCTATCTTGCTTATATGAATGAAGCAATTATTAATAAAAAATTTACACTTCACTCACCTTTTTCTGTTATGGATGATATCAAATATGAGCTGTTTACGATTCATGATATATTTGTTTTCATTGGTGCTGCAATTAGAACATCGATTTTACATTTATGGTGCCAGTTCTAAAATTTCTCTGCACACATTTTCTTCAAAGAACCTTATCTAAGTTTTCTTTGTAAATAAATAAAAAATAAAAAATTGCAGTATATGACACTTGTTTGACAAACAATGCAGAACTTTATTAATGTTATAGCAGACAGAATATATGTCTTTCTTTTCCTCTAAATGATGACATTTTAGTTCAGTGGCTTTGCTTAGGATCTAACTTGAAAATTTACCGGTTGGAAAATGGTGTTGGAGGATAAACCGTTCTTGTAGAGGGAGAAAAGTGTGTTCCAGTTTAGGATACACCTAGTTTACAAACTTTGTAGAGGTATACACATGTTTCTTTGTGTTGCACTTGTCACAATGATAGTTGCATTAAATTTTAGCGGTTGCTTTAGAGGAGGCCTATCACATGATATGGGAGGTGTAAAAGCATCTAGAACAATAGAGTCCTGGCAATCCTGGTCTGGATCTTAATTTTACCCCATCCACTCACACCACCACCACCACCACACAGGACAGTACTGGGACAGCTACTCAGAAATCAATTTGTATGTTCTTAGGGTGTGCTTTAGATATCAGCAAGATTAGATTGTAATTTTGTTAGTAACATGACCATCCCTACCTTAAGATAGGTTTTATAGCTTGGTTTGAAGAGGGTATTTTGCTTGTCAGCATTGCATTAGTCAAGAGGATCTTATATGATGTTCTGCTGACTATTTAGTGGATCATATTACTGAAACTTGATCTTAAGTGTATGATACCTCAGATTCTTGACATTTTAGGTATGTTTCTAGGTCCAAGTCTTCCCAAGGATACTATTTGAAATGGTTATTTAGTCAGGGAAACGAAGTTGTGGTTTCATAGAAGCTTAATGGAGCTAGTCTATGAAGTCCCGGGATTCTCATTGGTAATGATAGGCTTCATAGACTCAAAATCAAATGACAGAGATGGCATGAAATTTGTAACAGATTGCAAGTTCTACAGATGTCTTATATGGTTTTTTGTTTATTGTTGAGATGTAATTTCTACTCCAGCTCATGTTCTCCAATATATATATATATATTGTTCTTGTTTATGTCTTCTCATTTCATTCACTTCAAAAATGCTGATTTATACATCTTTTTTCATTTCTTAATATGTTGAAGTTTAAGCAGAGAGGACGCGGCCTATCCATTGAAAAGGAAATGGTTTCTGCTAGTGACGAGGATGTTATTGCAGACTTAATGGAACAGCATGACCAATTTGTCAGCTCTATGCAGTCTCGTTCTGCCAAGTTACAGGTGATTTATCTGGATAAGTGAGTGTGTGTGTGTGTGACAACTGTGGACAAACATAATCTTTTGCCCCTTCAAGGTCAGGGGAGAGCTCATGACAGCAAGCACCAGTAATTTTTTTTCCTTTTTGGGGGCATTTTCTTCATATTATTCCACATAAGAGATGGCGAAAAATTCATTTACCAATAAAGAAAAGAGTCTAAATTCTTCTCAACTCACAGACCATAGTTGAATAATTTTGGAAACTATCTTGCAATTTTCCAGAAGAATTTGTAAGTATATGCATGCAAAACATACAAAAGAGCCCACTCCCTAATTGCTGGTTATAACCTCCTATTTGTACTTCCTGATTTATGCCTTCCAACTGTAAGTTAATTGTCACAATCTAGTTATTAATTTGTTATTGATATGGTAGAAATAAGCATATGCAATGGTGTAACATGTTTTCAGCAAGAAATACACAGCATTGACCCAGCAAATTCTTTGGTTTTGGGACCATTTCTTATCTTGTCACATATTAGAATTTAGAAACTATATGCTACATTTATTCTCCATTCAGCCCTTAAGTGCCCCCTTTTATTTTCTGTTTTGTACTTTCATCGCTCCTTGGCTGCCTTAACATAGTCCCATGTTATCCTTTGTATAAATCCATTACAGTTTTGATTTTGGATTTTAGTTTCTTCTCCTACAAATGGCTCTCAATTGAAGGGAAAACTTGCACAACTGTGCACAACGTACATTACAAAGTTTAATTTTTCAGCTCTTATTTTCCAAATATAGCTACATTAGCTTAACATTTGAGTCCAGCAAGTTTTTCTACTTCCAGAAGCTTAATCCAGCTCTCTATGAAGTTCCATGTCTGGATTAAGTGCTGAGTGGAAGAGATATTTGCTTTTGGCCTTACATTAATTGGATTGTCCCCTCTCTGGGAGGAGCAAGCTTGTGCCTTTTCCGTTCAGCCACCGACATATCATATCTATTTTCCCCTCAAATATCTTACTCTTCAGACACTTTCCTTTTTGCACTCCATTTATTTGCTTGATGGGCTCAACCAGTAGCTGTCATTATCTTTTACATGGATATGTTGTTCAAATTTTCTATTTGCATATATTTGCTCAAAGGTTGCTGAATCCATTTATTTAGGCCTCTGTTGCAAGTGTTTTAATAGGTTTGCATCCAGTTAGCTGCCATTGAAAGGTTGGTGAAACTTGTCTATGATTTCCTGTAGGTTGTCTACAGATATTGGGAGAGAAATGATGTTAAGGGGGCCATTGGTGCAATGGAGAAGATGGCTGACCATGCTGTATGTTCCCTTTTCCCTCATCTTTTTTCTCACTGTATTTGGATACTACAATTTTTTTTAGTATTCATTCTTATCCCTTAGTTTCTTTCCCATATGCTGTAACTTCCAGGTCCTTGCTGATGTAATCAGTATCATGGCTGATAAAACTGACATTGTCACGTTGGATATATGCACTGGTCTCCTGCCACTCCTTGCTGACCTTCTTGAAAGTGACATGGATAGGTAAGAAGGTTGAGATATTTGTGCTTTATAATGCTTTTCATTTAATCAGCTTACCACTGTTGGTTTATGCATTTTCCATCGTAAGAAAATGTAGTTTCCAGTAGATAGGGGTGAAGCTTTTAGCATCTCAAAGTGTTAATGGCACTCTGCATCTCTATCTTTCTTTCTCTCTTAAAAGGGAGTGCCAATTAGTGAAGGATGCATATCTAAACTATCTGTTGTATTTTAGGCATTTGGGCATTTCCCTGGACATGCTGCTGAAGCTGGTCAGAACATTTGGTTCAATGATCTATTCGACTCTATCAGCATCGACATCTGTTGGTGTGGATATTGAAGCAGAGCAAAGGTGTGCACCTTTTTGTAATGTATGCGATTGCTTTTCTATGTATACAACAAAAATTGCTTTGAGACGCTGCTTATTTGGTTCATAGGTTGGAACGTTGCAATATCTGCTTTGTAGAGCTTGAAAAAGTCAAACGCCTCCTGCTTACCCTTACAAGGTAACTTCAATTTTCTTAGCTGGTTGCTGCTTTTATATCCCAATGAATGTGTCTGGATTCCTTTATTTTACCCTTACAATTTCAATAGGAAAGGGGGCTCAGTTGCGAAGTATGCCCAGGAGCTAAATCTAGCTCTTCAAGAAGCATCATGAACAAACACCAAGTTCTAAAGATTGGCGACTGCTGATTGATTTTAGTCATACATGGGTTGGATTATGATTGATTTCTTTCTGGGAGGAGCAGAGTTTGTGCATTTGTAGGAGTTAAAAACTGCTTGCCATACGTCAGCTAATACTTCAAGTTTTCTGCCTTGCTTGGTGCTTGGCCCCAGAGCTCCATGTACATTCATGCTAATTGGAGGCATTAACCGCTGATTCTATCTAATTTACTGGAACTTGAAAGCTAACGGAGGTGTTTCTCCATCTGCCATCGGTTGCTGCAGAGTCATCAATGTCGTAATTGGTGGAAGAGAATTTACCCAACCAATATGTAGGAAACAGATTGTAACCTTGGCATGTATCAATTCATTCTTTTTTGAATACCTATCGAAAGTGCAAATAGAGCAACCCGGTTTAAGTGTGTACGCATGCTGCTGCTACTCTCCTACTCTGTGTGAATATGCGTTCTTCTTTTCTTTTCTTTTTCCTTTTTTTTTTTTCAAACTGACCGGCATATTCTGTTTTGTGTACGAGGCTATTTTGGATTTCATATACAGTGGGCCTGGCCAGATGCACGAAACAAAGGCCCCGTCAGAGGCTCATTCTGTGTAAATATTTTTTCTTGAATTTTAGTAAAAAATTATGTTTTTTTAATTCTATTTTGTGATATGTTTTTATTTTAATCATTAAATTTTTATTATGTTTGATTTTTATTCTTACTATATTAAAATTAAATAAAGTTTACTATCCTAAACCGTTTTTATATCATTCACTCTTTTGTTTTTTACCCTCACAATATACTATTCACTCTTAGGTGTTTTTTTTTTTAATTTTCACTCTTAGTTTTTTTTTCTTTTTTTCTTTGGTTTTTTTGTAATTTTCAAATTATTTCATTTTGATTTTTTTTAATTATAATTTTCACTCTTACTTTTTTTCTTAGGTTTTTTTTTTTTTTGTAATTTTCAAATTATTTCATTTTAATCCCTAAAATTTTAAAATAAAAATTTTAATCCCTAACTGATACACTACATACCTTTTCTTTTCTTTTTTTCTTTAATGTTTTTTCATCAATTTATGTTTTTTTATTTAATTGGATTTTAAAATTTTTAAAAATCAATCGTTACTTTTTTCTATACAAACTGACGATTATATATATATATATATAAATCAAATATATGTATTTTAAAAAAATAATCTTCTCATTAACATTAAATGAAAATATTTTATTTTTTCATTGATTAATTTTTATGCAAGTCTATACATTAATTGTAACTTTATTTTTTGGATATATTCTTATAAAGCAATATATTTTTAAAACATTTTTTTTATATTCTTAATTAATATTTCAGATTTAAATTATTTATTACAAGTTTTTTATTTAGAAATACCTAGATAAAGAAAAATAAATTATGTTTTTTAAGAAAATATTTTATGAAAAACACAAATAATAATTAAAAAAAATTAATGAAAAAATTATAAAATTTTGAAATGATTTTATTATATCTACCGTAGCGTTGTGTTGATAATTTCAATAATTAATCTTCTCATCAACATTAAATAAGAAATTTTTTTCCATTTATTAGTTTTTATAAAATTTTATTTATTAATTATAATTTTATTTTTTGAAATACAAATATTATGAAAAATATATTTTTAAATTTTTATGAATTCTGATGAGAAGATTTTTTCCCATCCATAAAGAAGAATGATTTATGTTTTTGTAAGCAAAAGAACTTATAAAAAGCATTAGAAAAAATTAATTAAATAAAAAATTATAATTAAAATTTTTTTAAATTTTAAAATGAGTTTATTCTATCAAACCAGCAGCGTAGCACTAGCAACCGACTAGTAACAACTACATAGACACCCAAGTAACTATCGAAGTTAGCATAATATTATGGTATAGCAAACTGACAGATTGCATGCCCTCAATAAGCTCCTGATCTTAAAAGTAAAAATGCCAGCAAAATATTAGAAATTTCAAATCACTACGAAAGTAGTAGTAGTAGGATCACTAGCAAGTAGTAACCCACTGGCAACAGAGCTCTGAAACATATCTGGTGCTTTGACACCAAATCCAGAGCATATGAACAGCCTCCATAAGAATTATGCTTAAGAAAATAAGTCCACAGCTCATTCCATTGAGAAACCTATATTCTAGCCAAAGCTTTTCAATTCAAAGAAGAAGGCAAAGCATGAAGATGACAGAAATTGCAGGGCAGAGGCCAGAGATCTACAGAAAGATCCAAAAATAAGTACACGGTATAAACATTTAATTGATCTTTAGTTTAATTAGAGCTGTACAACAGCAACCAGCTTTTCATGGAAAACTGTCACATATGCTAGAAAAAGCAAAACATAAAATTTGATTACATGCAATAATAGAATCAGAACAGCATATGGCAAGTTTGATGTCGCGTCAGTCTGACACAAATGATGATTCTAACAGTTCAAGGAGCACTGAATCAAGCTCAATCTCAGGGTGACTGGATTTGAGTGTGCTATTGTATTTGGATAATACGAGGCCAACCTCAATACCTTCATTAAATATATCTTAAATCTTAAAATTCAAGTTTAAAAATGCAGAAAGTAAGCATGAAAAAGCTAGCCCCCAAATACATAAACCGAAAATGACAAAAAAATAGATTATTAATCTGTACAATTGCGTATTGTAACTAGAAGATGATAGAATTAGCTCAAAGTTTTTAAGCCTCAGATATGGACCAGGCTATAGAAGTTGGTACTCTTATGAAACTATCATTTGATGTTAGTAATTATTTGCTTGATTAGTGTAGGTTGTACTTGCTCCTCCTAAATATAAAACTCCAATACTCAAACTTGATCACAACGCAATCCAGCAGTAAGTAGTGAATGTTGATTCCAGAAGTCAACCTCTAATTTTTTAAACATCAGCCAATGATCTCATGTTAATATAATTCCAGTAGTAGTGGCTATAATTAACAATTGACACAGGTTATTCTAAATTACTGACATCATCTAAAATTTTCTGCAAATTACAAATCGTAATGGGCTTTCTTATCGCAAAGCATACAATCATGGGACAGTGAATAGGATGTGTATTTTTGTTTCAGCTGGAAAAAATAAAGAGGCAATCATATATTATAGCCATGCATCATTACCTGTGCTCTAATGCAGAGCATCTATTATTGAAAATTTGACGCAGACCCAATTTTTTTTTCATGTTACACAATATCAGGTCAGGACTCGGCTGGTTTATCAAATCTGAATATCTGTAAAGGAAAATTCTGCAAAAGCCCCTGAAAGCATATCACTATAAACAAGCCAGAAAAAAAAAAAAAAAAAAAGTGAATATAACAATCCTTACCTATAGAAGTTGTTTCAACAGAAGAAGATGGTTAAAAATCTAGAATTCTGCTCCACCCATACAGACAATGTAGCAAGTCCCAAAATTTTCATATTGTTTGTTCTCTCAAACCTACCAATTCTCTTACAACCAATTGACAATTGACAGTGATTCAGAGAAAAGTTAGTTGAGCATGGCTATCCATCGGATTCACTTGATTTTAAGTTAGCTACTGCTCCCTAAGACAGTAAAAGAAGTCCAATGGTCACTTTTGCTGCATGTCATAAAATTGACAACCAATGAAAGCATCAAAATTTGTACAATGAGCAAGAGAACCACTATCCCATGATTTCCTAAACTTTCCTTTCTACTCTGTGGTCCTCAAAAAATGGTTATACCTCTTGACCATTTCCTATATTCTGTCAATTCTTTGCAATCATTTCCCAAAGATAACCAACCAACATTGCACTTTGAGATTCCACTAGATGGCGAGTTACAAGGAGGAGCAACCTCAAGAGAAACTAGTTAAGAGGAATAATACTAGCAACTAGTGTCCAAAGAGAAGCTAGAAATGAAGTGGACTGAAACCCTAGCACATCTACCAAAACCCTGAAATGCATCTCCAACAATGAGTGCTTTGCTAGGAAGAGCAACCCTATGTATCTGTACAGGAAGGATGAATTGAGAGAGGCTGAATACGGAAAGGATGGATGTTAACTCATCCATCTAGTTGTTTGACTAACAAGAGAGAGAGGGATAAAAGCCAATCCGGATTAAGAATTACGAGAATGGATAGAAGGGATCCTTCCAAAAACTCTTGGGTCCTAATTAATCCTCCTTGCCAAACAAAAGGAACACCCCATCCTTGACTTCTCATACCTCCCTCCTCATCCATCCTTCGCTCAATGCCCTCCTGACAAACAAACCCTATAAGTTGGGAGCATAAGAGCACATCATTCTAAGTACTAGCTTAGAATTCATCCCAACAACAATTATTTCCAGATGCCTATAGTCGTTTTTAGGGCGAGCTTCATCCTATCATCTGATCTCTATGATTATATAGGTATAGAGCTCATGATAGAAAATAAATGGCCGGCAAAGGATTGTAAACAGCAGCACTAGCAATGAATAACTCGAATTTAAAAAACAAAAAAAGGAGAAACAAGTATATTTACAGAGGACCAATTCAGTTACAAGAAGTTGTTGACGGATGTCTTAATGCATATATTACATATATATAATTAGGCAGCATAGATCAGATGTAGCAGTTCAGTCGCAAAAATTAAAGAAGAAATGACTCATCGAAATAGCAAGTAAACAAGCAAAGAAAGGAAATTCCAGTTAATATGATTGTTAAATTGAACGAAAGAGGAATGATAATGATGATGGTGATAGTGAAGTTATTAACAAGTAAAACTGGATTGGATTGAAGAAGAATATATGTATATACACATCATTCATGTTATAACAACAACAGACATATGTTATTATTATTATGATTATGAAAATGAAAGGAAGAGGGAAGAGAGAGATATAGGTATTTGCCTGCCAGCCTGCATTGGATGATGATTGATATATAGGAAAGGAAGCAAATAAGCAAGAAAATGATGATACGATGGGACACGATAGGAGCGTGAGTGAGTGAATCAATCAAGGAATTCCAACTCATCCTCTCTGAGATGAGCGAAGAACTTGACTCCACCTGAATGGACAAACTGAACCTTGCAAGGAAGATTAGCGGAAATTCGCCTCCCCTTCCACAGGCTCACGTACTG
Organism: Dovyalis caffra; assembly: GCA_963924115.1. Taxonomy (NCBI): domain Eukaryota; kingdom Viridiplantae; phylum Streptophyta; class Magnoliopsida; order Malpighiales; family Salicaceae; genus Dovyalis; species Dovyalis caffra. The sequence continues at coordinate 730,178 of CAWUPB010000131.1, forward strand.
CTTCACCTCACCTTCCAATCCACACAGATCCAATTCCTCCGCCACGCGAGGCACGTGGTAAACCTTCACCGGAGCCTTCACCCTAACCCTGGCTCCAATCATCTTCTTCGCTTTTTCTTCTTCATCTTCTGTCACCATGGTTGCGGAATTGTTGGATCCCAAAGCTACGGAGCATGAAACTGGTGTTTTTCTTCTTCGTCTACCACTAATACTACTTGCTGCTGCTGCAGACGAAGATGTAGATGTTGCTGTGGTAGTAGTAGTAGCATCAGCAATCGAGGAGCAGCAGTCACGCCTTGGATTTGGTGAAATTAAGGCATTGAATTTGAATTTGGTGATATCCGCGCAAGGGAACGCCGAACAGACTGCGGCGGTTGCTGCCGACGATAACGCTACACTCGGGCTCATCGCTCTCTTTTCTCTTTTCTTTTTTCTTTTATTATTTTTTTGATCTAAATGGCCAATTTTAGTTTCTTTTTCTTGTTTCTATTCTATTTCTACCAGAACCAGTACCAGTACCGCAGTACGAGTACCACACACATCCAGTCAGATATTGTTTTTTGATTTATTTTTCATCCTCAATTCCTATGGCTATTTCTTACCTCACAGTTTTGACCTTTTGGAATTCATTAATTAATTCTTTTCTTTTTTATAATAATAATAATAACAATAGTAAAGAAGTAAGTTGTTAATTATTTTTATTCCATTTCTCACTGTGCCCTCCTCTCAGTCGTCACCATGTTCGTAAAAGAAATTATTCTATGAATCACTCAATTAAAATAAAAATAAATAGAGTTTGATCCTTTCCATTTTATTAATTTTGTTAATAAACACAGTGGTTATAATAATAATAATTACCATCTAAACTCTTTTTATTTCTTTTCTTTTTTTCTTTTTATAATCATTATCTAAACTCATTTTCTAAAAAATACGTAGCTGGCTGGCTGGTTCGTAAAGATAGAAAAGGAGGTTGTCCACGTAAACGTGGCATGGCATTAGTGGGTGAGGACTGGGGAGGAATCAAGAACCAGAGGTGGAAGTTAAAGCTGGTCCTCCTCCAATGTTTTATGGACAACAAGCAGCACAGACGTGATGCGTTGTTATCTACAAACAATGTTTTCACGTTAGATATTTCATTTCACAGCAGGCAAGCAAGCATCGATGATCAACCCATCCCGTCACCGGCTTATCTAATCTATTTCCAAAATGCTGCTCAAAGGCTACGGATTTTTTTAACAATTTCTTACTATTGTTCGACTCTTTGGGCGCGGGCGCACGCTCACGCTCACGCCATCATGTTTTGGCCCATTAACCAGTCAGCGAGCCTATCACGAACTCGGGCCTAACAAAATCAGCCCAACTTGTATTCGACATACTACCACCATTTCCAACATTTAAATATGGTGAGCCGAAAACCCCGAAAAGGGCATGGACGGTGATCGACGTCCTTGCACCAGCATCTTTGCTTCAGCGGCTGATTACAGGTTCTCCGTCTAAATTTTCAGAATTCCCAACACTTAACAATGGTGTTTTAATTTGCCTTTTTCCTGCTTACCACGAAGGAGGGAAAAAAAAACCTTTCTGGATCTGAAGAGAGGCACCGTGTACAGAAGCAATCTGACAAATGAGAGTAAAAACAGAACCAAATGCTTTACAAACAATTTCGGTTATAATCACAAAAGAAAAGGAAAGGTGTTTTTCCAATACAAGAAGCACCTCATGCCAACAACAGAAAGGGGGCAGCATGCATTGCAAACTAAAAGAAGACAATAAAATAAACAAGCAGCAACTAATACACAACCGCACAAAAAATTTACAGGGATCTCAAATGGCTCAATGGTGATGGGACTTCAAATGAAAAAAATAAAAATAAAAAATAAAAAAGGTGAAAGAAAAGGACCACAATTTTTTCTTCGGTTCCAGGATATATGCATATATCACAACCACAACTCGCAAAGAGAGTAAATTCCCCTTTCTTTTCAAGGAAATGTAGAAAGACAACTCCTGCTTGTTACATGGGATGGCTTGGGGACCGGCCAATGAGTCTGCACTGCTCTGGCAGCAAAGAAGAGATTACCTGCCCATTAAGTTGAAAAAGCTCACCATCAATTCCACAACCATTGTGTGTGTGCTTCCCAGCTTTTATCTTCACAGATTTTACCTACAGAAGTTCAAGGTTAGGTGGTGTTAAGAAAAACTTAATTCATTCATGATGACCTTTGCTGCCTACTAAAACCCAATGTGGTGCATTTCAGTATTGCTTCAAAAAACTCATAACCTCTCTGCATCTCTGAGCGGGATTACCTACATGATCAGACCAAATATTGGCGAGTATCCTTCTGATAAAACTCTCATGTTGGTTAAAAAAAATAGCAAAATTCATCGGAGCACTGCATGTATGGTATAGTTCCAAAATATCAATCAACTTGATGCTTAGTGTTTCGGTAACATGCCCTTAAAAGAAAAACTTGAATGGCAGATCCTATAGAAAGGAAAAAAAAAACAATGTGAACTTAATGAGCAGGGCACAGTATGACACATTTTCCGGATCTCAAGTAAGAGCATTGGATGAACCCAACAATAAGGGAAACCAATGGAGAAGCATAGCCACCATTAAATATAAGATTCAAACTAGAGGTTTTTCAGTCATCTAAAGTCCCTTTGAATTCAATTAAGATGTCGTGCATACTAACATCATTGACAATTATAATGCAGCTTAATGCAATTACCTAGATTCAATTTGCTGCTTCAATTTATGAATGCAAAAGAATCATTAGGTGTACATGCTCATACCTTAATATACTCAACATATGGGAGAGAAACATGTTGACCCATCTGCAATAGCAAGAAAAATCTCAGTAGCCTCAGTCGCCCACTACCATGAACTAAAACCATATCCATGGTGTTGTCATCATGCTCAGCCCTTGGTGCTACCACCTGAGAACTCTGAACAGTTCTGCAAGCATGATTGCAAACCATGATACCAATAAATTGTCCCTTTTTAAATTCCCATTTATCCTCAAACCTAGGAATGACTTCCTTTTTCATTCCGGATTCTATGTCATCTGATGGCCCTGGCAATTCAATAGGATTTTCCACATCCCAATTAGGTTCAGTGTCCCACTTTGGTTCAGCATCCCAAATTGGACCAGGATCAGATAATGTTGAAGATATATCCTCTCTATCATTTGTTGTGGCATTTCCCCAAGAACATCGAGAAGGATCATGTGTAACAGTCAATCCCGTCCATCCTTTATCGGCCCTCGACTTTGACCTGGTCCTTGGCCAGTTTGGAGTTGTTGACAGCGGTAACTGCGGATGAATAACTTCTGGCTCTGACGTTACATTTGTCCTCCCTAATGACAGGCGTTTTGCTTTTGGATCTAACCCACGCACGTACTCAGATGGTTCGGTGCTAGCATGAGTGCTATTGCAGTTTGCACCCAAGTCCCCTCCAGACATTCGGCTTGGAGTCATTATTGAGTCGATACTTGATAAACTAGAGGCTCTGGGAATGCCATCTGTGTTAGATCTCCTCATCACATCAGTGTACAAGTCTGACATGTCAACTACTACTCTTTCGGCTGACTGTTTTCCTTCCCGATCCTCTTTTAATGCAGGAAGATATTCCACTTCATAGCTGTACTTTGGCAAGCATAAGAACTTGAGAAATCCAGCAACAAAATAACGCAATGGACCAAAGCGTTTCTGATATTTCTCAGAAAGTTCCAACACTACACATGGGAAATAAGTACAAGTGAGTGATAAAGATTTGTATTATGCGTATTGGAAATCATAAAGTATATCAAGCATCATGTGGCTTTTACAGAAACTTTTTGTCTACAATCTGTAAAGGTCAAAATATTAAAAGATATAACAACTAGCAAAAAGAAACAAAGATCAGCCACTGGCTCATACCATTCACTAAATTTGAACAGATTACGGCAAAAGCACGTTCCAATATAATCTCAAAGTTAATATATGATGGGCATAAGTTATTCTAGACTTCCATAGCATTTTCTTAGCTGTTGACTTATCCTCTCACAATAAGAAATCAAGATGTTTAATAGCTAGAATGGTGTGGCCTTAGGGCCACAGCATGTGCCAAATATGTCTCAAACATCAAAGCACTTAACCAGTATTGTTATTACTACAAACATTAAAACAAAGCTCATGGACATTTCAACAAAAATAGATGTACACATGTTGTAACATCAGGACTAATAGTATCTATTCATCTTGTTTGAGATTATAAAGCTCAAAAGATTATTTGGCTGCAGCATCAACAGTGATATAAAAAGAACGAAAGAAAAAAATACTTAAAAACACCGACAAGAATATTTTTAAAGTCTATAGGAGGCTACAAACCTAGATTTTATAAAGTAATCATGAATATATGATCTGTTGCATCAAATCTTCTTCCAACTGAATTGAACAGAGATTTTTTTAACAAATCTTGGAAAAGAAACAGAAGTGTCAATTCCCTCACTCTTCTACATCAATTACTTCACATAAACATTTGTTTTGGTGGAACATTTATATGTACCAAAAATAGTTATACACAGTTCATTGATTTAAGGATCATAAGTTCGATTATATGGTTTCACTGGCAATAAGAAGCTAAACCTATAAATTTTCAGTGATAGTTCGAGAATTAATTGCAATACTGTGAACTCACCATCACTGACAAAGCCATAATATGAGACTGTCATTCCAAAATGTATAACACCAGACTGTATCCACTCGACAGCAAAAACATCCGTAGCAGTCAGACCCCCCTGAAAGCAACAATAATGCATCCATGGTGAGTCAAAAGGCATTCTATGAAGTGAAATTTTCACAAATATAGAAGATTATAGGAAAGAACTTCATTAGACATCACAGTTTCAGACTTAATGCACCTATGCAGACACTCGCATGCAAGTGTGCCGATAACAGCAGCATTTCGGTCAATAAGTTTGAAGGTGAGATTGGAAAAAGCAACACAATTTCTTAACTTGGTTTCTGAGGTGCAAAAGGATTTCACAGAAAAGGCTTTTGCAGGGAAAGTTACAGCTTGCTTCACTGACAAAACAAGTAATGCTCTTGCAACTTGAAAACTCTAATTTGACAAAGATAATATAGAAACCAGCTTCGATGTATCAATTACACAAATCACAAGTTTCAGAGAAACAACGCGTAGACTTCTAGTTAAAATACTTGGATGAATTCACCATAGAATCAAGGACAAAAGTCCAAATAACATTCCAGTAGTATATGCAAAATTCTCAATAAATGATCTCAAGCACATCAAGCTGAAAGGAATTTGACTCCCACTCATTTTTCCTATAGACATCAGTAACTAATCTGAATCACATGCGAACTGAATCCCAATGTCTTGCCCTGGATGGCATGCCACAGAATGTTCCTTGTCCGGTGTGAATAATTCAGTTGAACTCTCCTATTTCATAGATGGGCACAGGAGTCTCAAGAGATAGAAAGCATATGTTTCTTTGCTTAGACATGTTGATACATAAGCACGAAAAATGCAGTAAGAGCAACCAAGATTCAGGACAGTATCAAGTATTCATTCTGTTCCCTTTTTTCTTTTTTTCTTTTTATTTTATTTTTATTTTAAAGTTGACCCACAACACCACAGCAGTGTCCAAGAAAACACACCACAATCTTGTGTATAGAATTAAGCTCCTTCAGAAGCCCTATTGCTGCTGTACCCAAATGTCAAACCTATGCTTGACACTCGCCCTACTACTTCCATGCATCCCTGTCCTCTGTTCCCTAGTGATAAACATCCTTTCTGATCCAACGCTGAAACAGTAGCATGAATTTGCTAGCTGCTGATACAAATAGTTATATAATTGCATAATTCCCTGGGTAAAAGAGGATTGACTACTATATACAAGTATGCATAGGAGTTTGTTACTGCATATCTGAAGGTACCATGATACAAAAGTGCTGAAATTACAAGTGAATAATTAAAAATGGCAAAGAAATAGGGAAGTGATATTGAGCTTAGGGCAAAGTTGATTGAGATTTAAATCTAAATCTGAAGATTAGGGTCTGGCAATAGGCACCAGAAGGAATTGTTTCTTTTTCTTTGTTTCCTCTTCTTCTTTTTTTTTTTTCTGGGTATAATTCATCTCAAATAGCTCAAGCAGTAGGATGATGATAATTGTTACTGTTAAATAAACTGTTACAACTTATTAACAGACAAAAGAATCAGAATCTATCCAGAACTGAAACAAGTAAAAGCAACAGCTAGTGCTGTGTCCCCCACCCCAACCACACCACACACAAGTTAGGCCCACCCCCGAGCGATCAATGGCTTTCATACTAAAAAATCATACGTGTCAAACAGTCACAATTGTGACTGAGGAAATTCAGTAGAAAAAGCATTCATCTATGATAGACTAATCAAAACATTTCTAAACAGGATTTTCTACACATAGTTTTTGCAAAAAAACAAAAATTACCTTCACAATAGATATGGCAGCAGAAACTGGATCTCTAACCCCTAGAACAGTCCAAATTAGTGAATTGTCTGAACCAGCAGGTATAATTCCAATTGGTATGGATATTCCTTCTTTCTGATTATCTCTACTTAGCAGACCATTTAGAACCTGCATGATTACAAAGGTCAAATAACTTGTTCAACATACAGAAATAGACTGTCATCATGTGTATAATGATTCTCAGTGCGAATACCACAAGAACACATACAAAGATGCATGCATGCAAGCCATCAGATATTGTCATTACGCTATCATTTAACACCACCTGGATAATCCGTATAAGAGCAATCATATTTTTCAACAAGTAATTCTAAGGACGTGGTAAAACATTTGCTTGCAAAATCAATCCAGCATTTAAGTTAGGCTTTCAGAAAGAGCAGGGGGCATTATTTTGGGGTTTCAGTGCTTGCAAAAGTGCATGCATCTGTGAATGCATGACAGAGATGAAGGGAGGAGCCAAGGAGGGAGACCTGATCTCCATGAATGTGTATCCTCCAATCAATGACTAGGTAAATTAGTGACAGAAATTTGGTGCAACCTGGCAAGGCTGCATAAACAGCAAAAGTCAAGCTAGTGAGGGACCAATTAGTATAGTACAGAATTTCAAATAAACGAAATCATCCTCCTCATACAAAATTCCCCTCTCCTTTATACCCAAAAAATCTTAAGAGTTCTGTGTAATTGTGCGTTCTAAGTTCCCTTCACTTCAACAGCATTTGCTATTGCTTTCCAATATTTAAGAAATTTTCTCTGCTCCTCAGCTATAGGCATTTTCATCAGCATGCTTAGATGGCGATTGATATCTATCAGTGAACAATCCCATTGTCCAACAAAATAACTGATCTAGACCAGGCCTTTTCTCTTTACCAAATATTCATGTCTACAAAGTTAAATATAACAAGATGTTACAACATTTGTCATTATGCATTGCCCTCAATTCTTAAATGTAGCTGATTTAGATGAAAAAACTAAAACCCAGGCCCAACCTAGTAACCTGAAAACTTCAAAAATTTAAACCAAGGCCCAACGTATCATTGGGAAAGGTATGCTTCCTCATGTACAGCACACATGATACAGTTGTTCCCAGAAGTATTGGACATGTATTCATGCAGGACAAATTTGCCATGCTACAATGTAAATCTTTCTCTGTTAACAAGTATTGGATGCAAACTTGATTGTATTCAATAACACATTCCCATCACAAAGATCCAAACTTATTTACTCTTCCACTCAAACAAATCTAGTTTCTTTTATCAAATTCTTCGTGACTCACTACTAAATCGTAAAAAGTAACTATTAAGGTCATTAAGTCAAATCCAAGCCAAGAGCACGGAGAACATGGCATTGGTTCAATGAACTCCATGCAGTTAAGCATAGTACTCTGATGTGACCATTAAATTATATGCATATCTGAACATTCGGTAACAAAAAATAAAAAATGGTTATTCCCTGACATGGTAAAAGACTAACCTCATTAATAATTCCGTCACCACCAACACATATAATTCCTGAAAGAATGTGCAGTTACCAGGGTAAAGATGTCAGAGATTGTAAAAAAGGATAAGTAAACCATAAATGCAACATGTTATAAGGTAATGCATTGAGTAATAATACCATCAGGACAAGTGCTGATATCAACAGTAGAAGCAAGACTTTTAGCATGGCCAGCAGATGTTGTTTTGACTACCTCCAAGTTGAACCCTGCAAGCTGTCACAGTTTAAACTTTGAATATAAATTATTGACATCAATATATACCAGGGCAAAGCCTGCATTCATTCTCAGCATGCTGATGTAATGCAAGGAAAGGAAAAGGATCGTGTCTTAGCAGAGAAGAAATATGAAATAAGTTGGATAAGAAAACCATGGCATATTTAGTACACAAGCTGCATCAATTTAGGGAGGCGATTCATGTTGTCATGGGCATTTTGAGATGGAGGAAGTAGAGTTTTGTGCATCAATCATGCATTGGCAATTACATGAAAGCTGAGAGCAAAAGCCAAGAACGGACCTTAAATATTGGTTCCACAATTCCATGGAAAACTTTAGTCGAACGACCGCGGCCTGAGCGTGGATTTAATATGACAAGCATTTTGGGAGGGCTCTTGCACTTGAAAAGCAGTTCAGGAGGGGGTTCAGTAGGAAGTAACTCAGAAGAAGCTTGCTTCTTCGATGAAGCCAAGGGATGAGGCAGACAATTAATATAGCATTGCTGATCAGCAAATCCACCAACCCATTGAATGGCCTCTTCCACACTAGAAGCCAAGAAACGGTAGTCTTTGCGAGTTCTTTTAGGTTTAATAAAGCAAGACATCCCACATGAACTCCTTTTTATGGGATAAGAATGCACCGTAAAATGTCTGAGACCAGCATTGTATGATACCTGTCAAAACCGCATATGGGGGGATCATTGCTCGAGTTCTATGGTAAATTCTTGGGTGCAGTGCAAAAAAAAAGAAGAAAAAAGAAATAGAATGAAATGAGGATATTACCGAGATTACATGCTCAAGATGGAGCATATGAGAACCCCAAACTAAAGCTTTGCTTGTAAGCTTAGCATCAACGGCTTGTCGTTTGGTGACGTCAGCTTGGTCTTTAGTAGTACTGCTATGATAGGAGGAAGAGGAAGAGGTGTTTCTCTTATCCAAAATCAGTTTCCCAGAGAAGACAACATAGCCTAACAAATCAGAGTTTTCGTCTCCTCCTGCAGCTGCTCCTCCACCTATGTCTATTCTGTGCTCATCAATCTTGGGTTGGTCGAATGGAAAAGGATCATCAGCAATGACCTCAGTGCTCCTCTTGGAATTGGAAGAGGCAGCCTTGAGCTTCTTGCTGCGTTTCTGTTTCTCAGGGAAAACAATTGGGGACGAGTGCGTGGCTATTTGAGAGCACAAGCTCAATCTCCGCTGAGATTTATTGTTGTTGCTGGTAGCAGCAGTAGTAGCGTTGGAATGAATACCCGGATTATTCCTGGACACAGCGTTTCCACTCTTGCTCTGGTGCATCTCTCTGCGTTGTGTAATGAAAAAGACACGCAACAAGACAGGGAATTAATGACAACTCTATAAACATCCAACAAATTTTGACTGGATTTGATTGGATTGATGAATTTTTGTCCGTAAGATTGATTAATTAATGAAAACTCAAAGAAAAGAAAAGAAAAGAAAATGATATCTCACACTCTCACATGAGCTGGAGGCGATACGACGACGACGACGGTGGTGGTAACAATAATAACCCAATTTTGACAAAAAGAAACGGCATCAATCGATTCAATCACTAGCAAGATCGGAAACGGTCAGATCAGCCTGCAAAAATTCGATTTAATTCAATTTCTTGGGTTATTATTTCTTTTTATTACTCTTTCCGATTAGATTGGGGGACTAGATTCGAATAAGAAAAAATTATATATATGCCAATAAAACGGAAGAAGAAGAAGAAAGAAATTACCGTAGAATGATGATGATGTCGGTAAGATCGTCCTCCTCGTTTAGGCTCTAGCTCATGTGCTCTCATCTCATCTCGCCTCGTCTCGTCTCAGGTGAAAATGAAGCAATTAGCAGCAGGTGAGGTGAGGTGGACGAGGAAGATTCGTTCGTTGGTTCGTTCATTCAAAGTTAGAAAGAGGAAACCTACCTTTTGTGTTTGGGCCCCCTTATTTCGGCCTCGTCTCATTCTTATATTTTTATTTCTATTACCGGACACTACTTCTGCGACAATGTCATGACCAGTGCAATTAATTTATAATTATGCTGTTACCCGTCTATCGTTCTTTCTTGTTGGGCCTCGTGTTCTTTTTTACAATTACGTCCTTCCAATGAAACTAACCTCGAGGTCCAAATCCAAATCGACGCCTCTTCAACAACGCTAACCTTATCTCACGTTAATTTTAATTATAACGAGAAACAAATAGTCAATCCCTCAATTTTTTTTTATATTTAATTATAGTATGTGATCCGAAATAGTCTCACTCAATAGTATTTGATTTAAAAATAAAATTATTAATCTGAAAATATCCGAACTTAAAAACTCAAAAATACTTAAGAAAAAAAAACAAGTATGATGTTTTCTTTCACTCTTTTCATGAAACTAATGCTGCCTAAAGTATTTTGCTGAGGTTTCATTTTGTTCAGCCTAGTAAACTCGGTGAAGTTAAAAAAGATTACCATTTTTGGTCCTCGCTTTTGCATGCATCAATGGCAAATGCTTCAAAAGACTCAATTTTGCATTGGATTTTCTCTTCAACCATTCATGAGGATTTGGGGGTTTCGCATTAGAAGGCATTGCCTTAGAAGGCACAAACTCTGAAGTTCTTCCTCTGCTGCTTACTTTGCAAGCTTCCTATGCATACATTCTTCTACCTAGCTTTTCAAACGAATGAAATTGAACTAGGTTTCAGTTAAACAAGGCAAACATAGAAAAGCATGATCTCATCATTAAAGGCATATCAGGTCAGCATAATAAGAAACCTAATCCAATTCCAGACAAGTGCCTCTGCAAGTTTAAACTCATTTTGCGGTTAACAGGATCCATTTGGAACATGCCTTAGTAATCCATGGTCACGATTAAAGAAAAAAGTAACAACAATTACTAATAACATAATTAAACAGAAAGGTCGAAATGAGATGGAACTTGATAGCAGAGTAAACGTATAAGCGTTTGCGTTTGCGATAAGAAGCCAGTTCTTCCAAGACCATATCGATGAAACTGTGAAGAGAGTGGCTCTGTGCATTGCCATGACCCAAAATTGGAAGGTCAAACCAGAATATAAGAAAGCCAAAGCCTGATTTAGAGTATATTATAATCAACGTGCATTCTGCTAGTCTTGTAATTCATCGTGGTAGTTGGTAACTAAATGCTGATGTGGCTAACTAACTAACGTTCAATTAGTTAGAGAGAACTACAAGTCAAAGTGGAAGGTGTAATTTGTTTTTACACATGTAACAATTTACCAGAATTGAGTAATCAATTGAATAGATTCTCTCCATTTCCTTTCTTCTTCTTAAACCACTCTCCTTAATTTCTTCTTCCTAAACCACTCTCTTTGTTAAGGAAACCAATCCAGGACCTTAACAGAGTAGGGGTCATAATGTAAGGAGGAAGAGGTCCTGAAATGGTTATTGAAATGGAAGCGAGAGGCAGAGAGAGGAGGTGGCGAGCGAAATATAGAGCAGGTGTTAACAGCTCAAACCGAAATCGTTTTGTAAGAGAAGAACTGTGTTTACTCGATTACGATTTTTTTTTTCTTTGTTTTTTAGATAAGTTGTGTCTCTGTTCAGCGGCTGAGCCTACTGTCTACTCTTTAAGAGGTGCTGAAACAGTCCGTTCAAAACCTATTATTGGGCTGAGCCACTAAATTAAAGGGCTTAGATATTAATTATCAGGCTTGGACCTGGTAATCCTCAACCATCAAATACAGCCTGCACTAATTTATGCTCATTCTGTTGCATACATAGTTTTTGTCATACGAAATAATATTTTCATAGTTTCAGAATGGATAGCCTTCTTTTGAGTAAATCAAAGAATAAAGTAAAATTTTCGTAAATTCTGCTGGTAACTAATGAGAGAGCATACCTGAGAACATAATCAGGAAACTATTGAGACATCACTTCTGTTTAAAGCTACAACGAACGCTTTCTCATACTTCTGCTAAGATATTAACCTTGACAGTTCTTTGTTGGATCTAGGGGTGCCTTAGGTGGTTGATATAAGCAAATCTACTAGTCAGATGCAACTAAAAGCTTTGAAACTTCTACTGACGATTGATCATTTTATTAAAACAAAACCATCACTTGTTGTTTAACTAGGAAGCTACTTGATATGCGTTTCAAAAAAGAAATGGCAATAAAACAAAAGTCATGTCATCTCATGCAAACCAGGCAATGGTCCATTGCCTAACTTTGCTGATGGTTTTTACACTTGAAGTTTGCACTTGCAGATACTATAGCTAAGAGCTGGCATTGCTCATCAGCCAGCTGTCCACTTAAGGTCTGAATGAGTGTTGCTGAATTGATAGCATCCTGCAATAATGGGTTTGTATATCAAATTTCAAACAGCAAATATAAAAGGTACAATATGACGTGCCCCTCAGTCTGACAGCTTCATTAGGTCCATAGAAGGGAAAGCATTCTCTCCTATAGAATTAACCACTTTGATATTACTGCAATCCTATCACTGAAGATACCTGAAAGCTAGTTGCTGTTAGGGGTATTGTGTCATTGCAGCCACATCAAGAATAATCTTGAGATTCTATAATTTCCCTACAACAATAAAGACTAGCAGAGGATGCCTTTTTTGAACTCTAGAACATCTCAGCAGAACAAGACTCCTCAGCTCTCATCTACGCAACCATAGGAATACCAAGCAACCAAAAAGTCGATCCATCGCTCAATACACGAGAAAACGAAAACTACCAACAACAACAACATACCCAAACCAACAGCCCAGGATCACTAATCATCAAACATCTGAGTAAAAAATGAATTTCTAAATACATCAGCAAATCTTGCTAGTCTCTAATAGTTTAAGAAAAAGATACGCCAAACTCGCTATCAAGTATGCAGACGGCATCACCACCCACAAATGCAGAAGACTAAATTCAGATGCTACTAAGGGCTTACAATTTAGCTTCACTTATTGATCGTCGGGTATGCTGGTAAATGAACACATAATCGATGAATAGTGAGTACTATGTGACTATTTGTAAGGCCGGTGCTTTTAGAGGAACTGGCTAGTGAAATAAGCATCTGATCCTACATTCTACATACATACAACCATTAAGCATTACACTAACAAAGTGGCAAGTTTTGAGGTGCCGAAGAGATTTTTGCACACTCAATGACAAAAGAAACAAGCAGCCCATAAATGCAAGCATGAAGTTGCATGAGAGAAAGTTGAAATATATTTAACGTGGCGTCAAACAAGCAACGTAACATTTTTTAGAAGTTCGTAGGTTCAATAAGGAGGGAGCTAAAAACAAACATGCCCTTTTCTTTCTTAGTGAAAGGAAAATGGCAATGAAAATAACATGTAGCAGTAGCAGAAAGTAAATTAGTAGTGCTAAACATGAACAATTAACTGATCAGGATCTCTATTCAAGAATAATCAGTCTTTACTGATTCCCAAATCTTTCTTCTTTTAAATCTACATAAGAGTCAGGAAATAAATTAATACAGATATATTTGCATTTATGATGATGGGATTGTTGAATGCAGGTAGAAAAAGAAAGATCAGGAGAGGCAGTACACAGTACAAATATGACAAAAAAAATAACTCATTCTAACTTCAAAAGCAAGTGAGGTACATGCAAATGCTTCAACTTAGCTTAAAAATCCCATTATATCAACCAATGAAGTGGGGGAAAGAAATTAATGCCTCAAAGTGTTTTACTTTTCGAACGTCTTGTTATGAACAAAGGGAGACTAGCACGAAGCCAAAAAGGTGGAGAGTAAGGCAGAATGGGCACTCTAATTTAAAAGGACTATAACTCGGGATTCAGGGGGAGTTTTGAATCAGGAGGAGTTTTGAATCCATGCGATATGGACGGAATGCTTAGTCAGAAGTCCACAACTTTCTTAAAGGTTAAGGTGTCTAAAGGACAATTTAGGAGTTTAAAATCCGTTGTTTAGGCATATTTTTCCAAATTCCAAGCTCTTTTTATCCTAATCGGGCTATGATTGTTAAGGAGAGGAATGTCTAGACTGGATCTTTTGGGTTCTTTACTTTTTTACTACCACTGTACTTCGTGCCAACAGTTCTTGTGTTTCATCTTAAAACCTTTATTTTAGCATAGGAAAAGAATTTATCTAAGCTACATCAAAAGCCAACACTCCTATCTTCTTTCACTTTTAAAAAAGTTAAAGGATTAGAATATCGTCAATTATTTTATTTGTTTTAACCGTGTTTCTTTATTAATTTTTTTTAATAATATCTCTCTATTCTTAATTTACGTCTTAATTTTATCTTTATGGTCAATTTTTTTTAATAACTTCATCGATTTTCGACGATAGGCTAATAGAATGTTGACACATAACATTTTAAAAAAAAATTAAAAATCTTTAAAAAATCTGAAGAAATAAAAAAAAATCCTAAATTTTTTTCTTTTTTTTAACTTTATGTATAGAAATAAATAATTAATTTAATCCCTTTTTTATTTGAGGGATTAGATTAATTATTTATTTCTCAAATTCAAATAAAAAATGATAACGAACACGCTTATAATTAGTGGGCCATCTCAATCCTCGTCATCTGATGAAACCAATAAATATGAATGGCTTACGGCTCATCCCATCTCCCCCTTTTTTCTATTTATTTTTACGAGCAGGCCCGAATACGATAAACGGGTTCATGAAGCCCGAGACTGATGATGTATGAATTGGGCCTGTATGCATTTTTGTCCAATGTGCTTATATTGGGTCGTAGTAAAGCACATTTCATCTCTATATTTGATTTTCCATGGTGCTTGTGTTGGGTCGTTTTAAAACAGAATGTTGGGCTAACGTCTGTCTTGTCCCACATGCTTCTAATATCTCTTGCCCGTGAGACAGGACGCAGGAGAGGAGTAAGCAATTGAGTGAAATTCAAGCTTAGAAATGAAAGAGAATAGAAAAGAAACTCGTGGGTAGGAATTGGATTATTAATTTCAAAGTAATTAATTGTCCATCTTTATACTTTATAGATTTATGGGAATAAAAAATGACTCAGTTTGTATTTACATAATACAGTTAATTTTTAATCTGTATTTATATTTTTAATCAAAATAATTTTATTCGTATAAAATGATTGAGTTTTCAATATATTCCTCTATTAACTTTTTTTTTATAATCTAAATTAACATAATTAGACTTTTAATTTTTTTTCATCACCTAAATTTTGACTCCTTTTATTTTCTTTGCAAATTTTTTTAAATTATATATATATATATAAAAAAAGAATATCTCTTTTAAGCCTCATATGGGATAAAATTTTAATCATTCATTTTCTTTTTTTTTCCTTCCTTTTTCCTTCCTTCATCCTTCTTCTTCTCCAACACTTTTGTCATGAATTTCTTCTCTATTATTAAGCTTGATCTCCACTTCTAACACAAAGCCTAGACACTTGCTTCGATCCTCAAAGTACCTAGACTAATTATTGGCTAGAAGATCACACCCAACAAGTCTTAAGTTCTACCCAAAAATTCCTCTGTTATATCTCTTAATATCCACCAAAATAGCTAAAAATCATCCCACCAACCCCTTATTCCCACACTATAAATAGAGAAGGTAGTCATGGAACAAGAAACACACGGGAAAATAGGGAAGAAATAGATAGCAAAATAGAGAAAGTTAGAGGGGGAAAAAAAAGAAAGGAAAGAAGCCTATAATATTCTCATTGGAAGTTTATATTATTTTAATTATTTATTTTTTTATGTTCTTGGCCAAATTTGTTTATCTTTTTCCCATGGATTAAAATTAGTTTTAGGGAATTGTTTCTTATTATTTTGGGTTGGAATAGGAAGCTTAGTATGCCATAATCACATATGAATCTTTATTTGGATATATTTCACTTTTTTCATGATTTTTCCATGAACAATTTTCTTTTTAAATTCGACACAATTTCAACAATCCGGTATTTGTGATTGTTTGTTCATTTTATTATGGCTTTTTGAAAAAAAAGATATTTTCAATCAAGTTCTTATTTCTCAAATTATTTGATGATATCTTGTTTATTAACTAAATTTAATACAATTCATGATTATTTTGGGTTGATAAATTAGTCAATTAGATGGATTGGGAAGTTAATTAATCAACAAATAACATATTTACCTAAAAACTAAAACATCTAGGATAGTTACTATTCATTTGAACAATAATTATCCCATATAGTCATTACCTAAAATAGCAATAAGAAGATATAATAAAATAGATAATAATTAATTTAAATGATAATTAATGAAAAAATAATAAATTAATTATCAAGTAATGGGTTATAATTAAATAAATTTATATAATTTAATAGAAAAGGAATTCGAAGAAACTAAGAGTCACAAGTTCGATTTTTTTAATCCAAAGAATGTAAATAAAATGATAAAGTACAAAAAATTTATAGTGCATTTTGAACTAACACATATGACCTAAACTTCATTAGTAGACTTCCGCGAGTGTAATTTACATCTAAATGTATGATAGATAAGTCACAATGCCTTGTTAGCTTACATTCATTGTACTTCGAATGTAGGTAAACGATGGTAATATTTTCAACCTACTAGGTCCTAGGTTTAGGGTGTTACAATATGTATATTTTGATACTTGATATGATTTGATAACCTCATGTTTAGATTTTGATATTTGATATGATTTGATATGATTACAAGTATTTTGATATGAGATTTCGATTACAATATTGAACGATTTGAGAATATGAGATTCGATTTGATATTTAAAATATATATTTGAGTTTGAGAAATATGCATTGAATCTTTAGCAGATTTAAAAATTATCAACTATTTGTATATTTTCCTCCCTTAGTTATGTTATACAATTTTCATTTTATCAAAAAATCCTAAAAAAAATTATAAATTTAATTATTTATTTTGTGATATTACATACAAATTTTAAGATTTAAAATATATTTTTTATAATATTGATGAGAAGATTAATTTTTAAAAGTATGTATATCATATATGTGTGTGTGTGTGTGTGTGTGTGTGTGTGTGTGTGTTAGGTGTTTTTGTGTATATGTATAATCAATTTATAATTATAAAATTATAAAATTAATTTTGATATTTAATTATTTATAAATAATATAATAACAATTATTATTTTTTATTGTCCGAGCATTTGGTCAAGTGAATTGCATATGGTACAAATAAAAGAAAGTACATAAAATCAATGCATTCGCATACAAATTTAAGTCGCTATCCAATGTAGAAAAAAAGAATTTTTTTTTAAAAAAATCCAACTATCAAATAAGCAATTTTTTTTCTGAAGGAAAGCGAAAAAATGTTCCCACTCTATAATTTTAAGCATGAAAATGCAATCATCATATTATATTTATTAAATCATTTTGCATGGATTTTTAATAAGCCAACAATTGCACTAACTATTTTACTTTGGTGTGAAGCCACTTTTAAACTTGATTATTATTTATAAGCATTACTTATTCTTGTTATTCTCGATGCCATGTATAGGGCATATCTAGTTTTTCACGTCCAATACAATTTTTTTAATACATTATTTTGATATATTCAATCACGATGATATATATATATATATATATAAAGAAGGTCCTTGTATTATAGAATAAATGATAAAATAGTCTCTTTCATTTTGAGAAATGAATTAATTAGTCATTTTAGTTTCAAAAAATAATTATTTAATATTTTTAATCGGTGTTCATCACGACTATTTTTTTTTCTCTAGAACGTCTTCTTTTGTAGTGAGTTTTTTTTCATATTTTTATTCCTTTTCTATTTCTTAAAAAAAGAAGTAAAAATAATTTAAAAATAGCAAAAAGGTCTAAAATATTAGTTATTGGAAGAAAATGATTATTTAATTTATTTCTCGAAGCAAGAGGGACTAATTTATAATTTACTCTTGAATAGGTAGCGAGCTCTGTTGACAAAAATAAGGGGAAAAAAAGTAATGAAAGAAGGAGCATTAAATCTTCTATCCGAAGAGAAAGGGTAATGATGAAAAAGAAAGTTAAAAGGAGAGTTAGTTAAGAATAAATGTGGATTTTAACATATTCATTCGAGTGGCAATGACAAAAATTAAGAGCAAAAGAGAATGACATTAACAACGCAAAAGATTAAAAAAAGGTGAGTCCACACAAACATGAGAGAAGATAAACATTCTATTAATAGTAAAAAGCAATGTCATTTAATTTTTTTAATTATCATTTATATTTAATTCATTTTTAATTTTTGCTTATATCAATCATCTTCAAATAATAATTTCTCTTTTTTTCGATTACATAATTTTATTTATTCTATTTTCTTAAAACCAAAAAATCAAAATAAATTAAAAAAGAGTAAAAATGATTAAATTACAAAAAAATTTAAAAATATAAAGGCTAAATAATTTTTTTTAAAACAAATAGAACTACCCAATTCGTTTATAAGAAACGGAGGGATTAGATAATCCTAAAAAAATTAATTTAACATCACCGACCAACTATTCCGTCTACGGTACTCGCATATACAAGTTGCTTATAATTGTTAAGATAATTCTAACTCCGTTGATTATTTGGTTAAAGGTCTTGCTTCATTGATTTTTTTTTTTATTCTTTATAGGATGAACGTGTGAGGAATTAATTTGCATAACTTGTGCAAGAAAAAATTGTATTTTTCCAATGGTGGTGGAACTTGGTTGGCATGATCGCCACCCATCGAAGTCATTGATTTGAGCCTAGCTTCAACATGTCACCCAACTATAAGTCTAGAACCCTATATAAACATATAGCCCGACCAAGAAACGACTAATATTTTCAAAACCAATGAAGCATTTGATGTGAACATCCGATGCTTCCATATGTAGGAAACATCATTGCCACTTGCACAACATAAAAGGAGGCTCGATTTTTGGACGTTCAAAATTAGTTGGCTAGCTTGAGACTTGATCATACATGACACAATCGGCTTGACACTATGGCTATATATGCTCATGGTTTAACTTTGCCAAGTGAAGCAATGGAAATAAGAGAGTGGAAAAAATATATTGTATAATAAAATGTTCGGGGTTAGGTAGATTGAGAGAAATCGTTAAGACATTATTTATTTATAGTTATTATTAGTATTTAAATATTATAATAAAAAAAGATAGATCCAATAAAATTTATAGCTAAATATAGTTATATGGAAAGTAATTGAATCATGTATTGTGATAAATTCAATAAGCTTAACGAGTTTTGTTTGTTGAATTTTGCATTAATGAATGACTTTATTTTTTTATAAATAACAAAAAAAAATGTTATTAAGTTTTTTTGAAATATCATAAGAATGTAATTCATAAATTGAAATTCAATTATACTAATAAAATATTATGATTGTTACTTCGGGAAAGTGCTTAGATGCAAATTTTAAAATTCAATTTGTCTATTATGTAGTATTTAACTATCTCGTTAAGTGTCTTAAAGATACCCTTAGCATTTTATGAACTGTAACTAAACTAGTCGTCCTCCGACCTCCATAATAAGAGAGTGTCGGATGGATAAGTACCACCTCACCACCCATCCAACGAGCCACTCGTAGGTCCGGAGGACGGTCATCTAGTCATCATCTCCCTGGTTGCTATAAGAATAATTGTTGACTCCTCCGTGTTTTGATGGTCCTCGTTCTTCTATTTTAAAAGAAAGTTTCATAATATAAGCAAGAGTGGAGCATATTTTAGAACCTTCTCTTTACCTACTCTCTATCGTACTTTTAAGAGCATTCGACATAGTTGCAACTTAAGGTAATGTTACGAAAGGAATTGAGAAGCACACATCTCATCCGTGCACTAAAAAACCGAGTGGAACATAAAGCAAAGGAAGCTCGGAATGATCATTTTGATGTTGCTCTAAAAAATCGGTGCCTTGAAAAACCAAATGATTGTATAAGAGAGAAAGCTCGGAAAGATAATTCTCATTTTGTAGCGACGAGAAAGTCATAAGGGGAAACATGAAACCAAGAATGTCTCTCATCCCGGCCTTGGAAAAATGGATAGTGATCAAGAGAAGCTTTCGCATTCAAATGAGCAATGGATGCCGATCTTTCAAAACATAATGAGGGTTCTCCCGATCCGGACATATATGATAAGTAAGTTTTCCTCCTACAATACGAGTACTATTATCGGGGCTATTAAAGTTGTGGTTGATTTTTCTCGCCATTGTTGCTGATGTCCTTATCATTTTACCAATTCTATTTTCGGTTACCATCGGCATTTTCACTACATCTCCCTCTATATCATTTGCTTAGGTAAAACCTTTCATTAATTCGATAAAGAAAATTAATCGGTTATAATAGTTCTAGCTTATGTCCTCTTAGATGCTCGAAGCAAGTAGGCTCCCTCCAACTCTATCATGTTATTTGTATCCTCTTTTCATTGGCATTTGTATAACATTCTACCTTTTGTTTTTTCACCAAGAATTTGTTTAGGATAGTTCTCTCGAGTTTTCTTGAAATAGCATTGTCCAGTTGAAACTTGAATTTGTTTCACATGTTTCTTTGATGGTTTTTCTGCTTGCATAGATTTATTTGACTTTATCTTGAGATCTTAGAAGTCAAGGATTTGAACGACTTTACAACCTACGGAAAAACGAGTTAGGAGCACCCAATAACTATATCACTCGTTAATTTATTAGGAGGAAAAGTAGAGGAAAATTTTACTAACCGAGTTGTTTGAGGTAGTCGATGATATCCGAGCTTCCAGTGTGAAGCCCAACGAGTATAGGTTTAACTCTAGCCTATCTTCTTTATCTGAAGATCCATAAAATGAAAATTTCGCATCTTTTTTTAATGTCGTTGAGCCTCCGTATCCTTGTCCTTTTTCCTTTGATAATCAAATGAGTATCTATTAAGAATTTAATTTGGGGAGAAAGAAGAGAGCGTAGGGATGTTTTGTGTGATTGGTTACTTCCAGCTAAAGTAGATAGGTTTTTCTTGTGAAAATCACGTGAATTAAGGATTTTTTGTTGTAAAGAGCGAGAAAAATCACTACAATGCAAAGGCGAGAAAGTAGATAAGCAATTATGATAACTACTTAGAAATCCGAGTATGTTATTATTATGGGGAATTCTTTGGTGTGGCAAGTCAAGTAGGTGATGCATATTTGATATGATACCATTATGTGTTTGTAAAAGAATAGTGTCCTTGTTAATGACTAGTTTTTCTTAAGATATTCATTAGGAAACCTGCTGCAGTTTAGTCCACTACTGGAAGAATCACCCAAGTTTGCGGTTAAAATCCAACCGAGTCATTACCTATTAGAATGGCCATTGCCTTATGTTTGCACCTCATGCCGTGTGGTTTACGGCTTTGATTGTTTCCTATAAAGTATCATTTCATATTCTTACATATTGTGTGATTTTTCATTCATACCTTCTTACTACTTAAGAGTGACATTAAATGCAATGCTTTCATTGTACGGAGACATTCCTAGTGCCGTTGATGCAGAACTTAAAAAGAAATCAACTTTTTGAGGAAAATTGAAGTCATTTGTAGGTGGCCTTGTCAACATGTGGAGAAAAATGTAAATCTTTGAATAAGTGGTGAATATATGAGGTTGAAAAGAAATGTCTATCTCCTTAGCTGCTATTGCTTGTTTACTTTTCAGTTTTATTTTTACATTTAAATGCTTAATTATCATTCTAAAATTTACTAAAAGCTCGCAGTCTAGCTTATTATAGGATTAGAAGCCTTTCTTTAGTATGTCGAGGATTTGATCCGTATTTCAGCTTAATTAGCTCGCATTATGAACACAAAACAAATAGTATCACTATCGATAAAGCTATGGTAAGGTTAGAATATGAAAAGAGGATTTTGATTCTAACGTAGGCATGCATTGATATTTATTGCCATCACTATCAATAAAGCTATATAAGTTATGTAACTAATCAAATGTACGAGTTAGGTCTCTTTGAAAATATATATTTTAAAAAAATACCATTAATAAAAAATGAATGAGATTATTTATAATAATTTCAAGCAAACGATCAAATATATGATTACGGAATTACAATAATGCCTAGAGGAAAACCTCATTAATTATTTTTTTAATTGATCCGAAACCACAATTTAGATAAACCAATACATGTATGCTGAGTATACTATAAGACAAAATTAAGGAAACGACTTTAGCATCATTATCATTCCAACTAGATGAGAGTCATAATTAGTTCATAATAACACCTTATGTCGCTTTCCTTAACCTCTCACCTACTTACTACTTGTAAGGATAAGTATTAAAGTATTATATCCGCAGGCACTCGCAAGCCTCTCATTTTTGTTGTCGGTACGGTTATAGTAACCAAAGAACCCTAAATTCATATTAGCTAAAGTGCGTCGCCTTTCTCTCTTTTGACAAGAAAATGGGGAGGGAGGGAGAGAGAACGGAGCGAAAAATGATAAAGCTTTATTTTATTTGAGTCCGATGTCTCTTTTAGACCATCTTTCTTATTTGATGGACTTGTTAGGCTCATTTATTTTATCATCGGACCATTCAACAAGCCCATTATTTGTGTAAGTTAAACTTTATTTCATGAGCTTGCCTTAGCCCGACCCATGCGGCTTGGTTTATTAACTTACACAAAATTTTCCCAAAATGTTTCTCCCGCTCAGGACACCACATGTATATCCATTGCTTTTCAAATTCAAAAACACATCCATCTCTTTCTCACCTTCTCCTATAGTATTTCACACTCAAAAAACAACCATCTCTTGTCGTTAGTGTGGTTCTAGCTAAAGAACCCTAAGCTCATATTAGCTGAAGAGCCACGTCTCTCTTACTCTTCCTAGTTGACAAGTAAGAGGGAGAGAGAACGAGATAGAAAAATAATAGGGATTTATAAGATTAGGGCGAGTTATGGGAGAAAGAGATAACATCAATAAAGTTGTTTTCTTCTTCGAATTCTCTCCTCCAAAGACGGAAGATGGAGCGACCACATGTTTGAGAACGGAATGGTGGGAAATCCACTTTTCTTGAGGTGTGTCCGCATTGCATTTATGGGTCCTTTTGTCTATGACAAATCCACACTCCTTGAAGCTCTCTCTAGTCGCCTTACTACTAATGCCTTCTTCTCCGGAACGGTTCTTAATGGTCGTAAAATCAAGCTCTCTTTTGGGACGGCTATGAGTGTACTAGCTTAGTCATGGTAACGGTTCTCGAATCGTCGATTTCGATTTAGGAACCGTCGGTTAAGGTTTCACCAAAAGGTGAAATCTTAACCAAACCTTCTATGGACGATTTTAGTTTCGATTTGAAATCGTAAAACCAACGAGTTCCAAACTGTTTGAAACCAATGGTTAAACGATTTTTTATTAAATGAAAAAATAAAAAAATTAAACATTTTTTCTCAACATTAACATTGAAACGAAAAAACTTCTTTTTAGCATAATGTATAAATATTATAATATTTTTTACATTATAATGTATTTCACACAATAAATAAAAAAATAAATAAATAAAGAAGGGCTTGAACTTGATTTTTGTAAACATTATAAAAATTAAGCTTTCTACGTATCCTCTTGGGGTTTAGAGGAATCAAAGCTTACGTAGTTCTCTTTTACATTTCAAATTACCCCTTTATAAATTACATCTATGTTCTATATAGTTGCGCCTAGTTACTTTCTTGATCGAAAGTTCCGACTTCGAAGTTTCTATTGTTATGTCTGTTGGGTGTTAGATCCATACTTTCTTCATTGAAATCATATTGTTTTTGTTCTTGTATTCTCTTGTTGGCTCTTATCCAATCATCCACGCATACTTGGACTTCGGTGACTCGGGAGCCAATTGTGATCGCCTATCATCCAAAATATTACCTTTGGAGCTAAATGCTCTTTCAATGGTCGTTGTTGAAGCCGGCATAGCAAATATTTGTCTAACTATTATGGACGGGATCTGGAAAGGTGCTCGCATGTTTTTTCCATTAATCAATTACTTCAAAATCTACACTCGCATTGCTATCACCAAACTCAAACACGGTTGTTAGATAAATATCAAGCTCGAAAGTAGAGCCCGATGATCCTCTTGGTCGTTTTATCCTTTTTATGGCCATAAGATAACCGGCTCTAACACGTTGACTACTTGATGATGATTATGGCACGAGTGGTAAAGAGGAACTAGCATGTTGATCACCCACGATTAAAGACATTTCAATATATAAATCTCTAACCTATTTTATAATAGAAGCCATTTCTATTTCTATGTGTTTATCAAATAATTATAAATACTCATAGTAAGTATTCAAAACGACGAGAAAGACCTTTCATTTTAAATCTAGGATTAAAAATTAAAGCAACAAGATAAATAGGTGGAATTGTTTCATAATAACTTAACCATTTTTGTTTCATTATTTGAATAGCGAGCATGTAAAGTTGGCATATCTTGTTCTACATGATTAAAATCTTCAAAAATATAATTGCTTCAATCATAAATAAATGTGAAGTTGGTTGATAAACGGCACTAAAAGCGTATGTTGCATTGTTAAAAACACTTAAAAGTTTCAAAAGTGGTTTGAAAATATCAAAATCATTTTGAAAAATAAAAATAAAATCAATATTTTCCGAAAAAAATGAGCATAATAAATCTTGATATCCAAATGACTCGCCTAAGTAAGTCATAAGTTAAATTCCAACGAGTTGGAACATCTTTTGAAAATCGTCTTGGTTTTTTATTTCTTTCTTAGCAAAACTTTTTCCATAATTTCATCTTTTGGGGATGCGTCCATAAATATTTAGCAAGAGCTTTAATTGGCCTAACGAGTATCTTTAAGATATTTCAAACCACATTGCACACATAAATTTAAAACATGACATACGCATCTAATATGGAAAAACTTACCTCCAAGATGGGGTTGACAAAGTTCTCTTAAAGACTCTATTGAAGCATCATTAGAACTAGCATTATCAAAAAAAATTGAAAATATTCTTAAAGGTAAAACATATTCATCTAAAATCCTTTTTAGTATTTATTATATATTTTGAGCGTTATGTTTATCATCAAAAACTCTATATGCAAGAAGACGTTTTTGCATGTGTCATTCATTATCAATCCAATGACAAGTTACACCTATAAAAGAGTGAGTTTGCCATTGATTAGACCATATATCGAACGTATAGAAACACGACCATTCAAATTTGCAAATAATACGAGTTAATTCTCTTTTTTTATCTCTATATAATTTTATAACTCGTTTTTTTAAAGAATGTCTTTTAACTTGTTTGAAAGCAGAATTCAAAGCGTTAGAGCAATAATCACTAAAACCCATTTTTTGACCAAAACTAAAAGATAAATGATCAACACATATCATTTTAGCCATTTCTTCTTTATTTTTTTTATCAAGTATACTCGAAATAAAGAGGAAGATTGAAAAGCAAACCCGGATATTTATGTCCGACGTCTATCGTTACCAAGTACGGATGGATGCTTTTTCTCTAAGTGGGTTTTGAATGTTCCATAACCACTTCCTTGTTTGAATGTGTATTGCTTGTTGTAGTAGTTGCAAATCACGGTAAAAACGTTTTTTTCTAACGGAACTTTTGAGAAATGAATTTTGAAGATGTCAATGATTTAGGTGTAAAATTTGATTATTGTTGTTGCTCCCTACTCGATTTTGATCGACGAGTATTACTTTGTTGTGATAGCATATGTGAACTTGAACTTGCTATTTTTTGTAGTATAAAACAATAGAGATGTAAAATTTTAAGAAGTATTTGGAGTATAAAAAATATTATAGGATAGTATTGAGAATTCTAGACTTAAGATTTTAAAAGATTGAGAGAGAACGAGAGATTGAGTTATGAGAATAATGAAAAAAATTGAGAGTGAGAGGGTATTTATAGAAAAGAAAAGAAAAAAATAGAAAACGATCACAAATGTTTGTGATCGTTTTATAAATGGTCACTTTTTGATGACCGTTTGTCACATACTCAATTTACATATATATATATATATTAAGTCCAAAAATTAAAAATTATTAAGCTTAATTTTTTTTTCATTTTTCAGATCCAATAGCTACTCGTTCATCCCATATAAAATTAGTTTTTTTATTAAATTTTTTTTTACCCAATCCAAATTTATTAGGAAAAATATGAAACCATCGGCTCTATGGTTAACCATCGGTTTAGAACCGTCGATTCCGATTTCATGATATCTTAAACCATAAACCAACTCGTAGATAGCGAGGTTATGGTCCGATTTGATCAAGGTTACGGTTTAGCGATTTCTATTTAGTTTTTTAACGATTTGGTTTCGATTCAATTTACGATTCGAACCGAACCGTTACTATGTCTATACTAGTCTGCTATAATACTAGTTTCGTTTCTTCTCTTTTTATTCCTTCATACCTCTGCTTTTCTAGCACTTAATTAATTGATTTCGAATTAGTTACATTTTGTACAATATCTTAAGAAATATTATTATTGTAAGTTATGTTATCCTAGGAGAGAAATAAATTAGAGATTTTTAGTTTATTATTTAATTGTAACATTGCTTTGGACTTTATTAGGCCTATGTGACACAAGATGACAACTTGCTTGGTACTCGATGGTAAGAAAACAATCTCCTATTGAGCTCGACTATATCTTCCCGATAAGATGTCTTGGTCGGAGAAGCGTGTGTTGGTTGAGAGTACCATAATAGAGATTGGTATCAAAGATTGTGCTCGACGAGTTATTGGGAATTGGGATTTGGGTGGGATTAGTGGGGGAGAGGAGAAGGGTCAACGTTGCTCTTCAAATCTTGATGAGGCTCGGGTTACTATTTCTTGATGAACCAATTAGTGAACGAGACGTGTACATATAATTTTGTTTTGTTTCCTAACTTTTTTTTCTTCTTTTTGATCGCATCATTACTTTCACCTTTCCAATTCAATTGTTACATTAACAATTATTTGATCATGTCTCTATGTGGCGGTTTTCGGTTTTCTTTGTAACTCGGATGTTTACCGGCTTTTTTTTTTTGAAAAAAGTCGGCTTTTTCTTCAAGCCTAGCAGTTCGGTTTTTAGAGAAGTTTAAGATTTTAGGGTTAGGGTTATGGTTTTGGGTTTTAGGTAATGAATTAGGGTTTTGGTTATAGGTAATAGGCTTTAGATATTTGACATTAGGCTTTAAGCTCTAGGCATTAGGACTTGGGATTTATGGTTTTAGGGTTTTTGGCTTTAGGCATTAGGACATGAGGATCTATGGTTTTAGAGATTTTGGCTTTAGAAATTAGAGATTAGGACTTGGGATTAATGGTTTAAGGGTTTTTGGTTTTAGGCTTGGAGCATTTGACATTATGAATTAGGCTTTAGGCATTTGGCATTATGCATTAGGTCTGTAGGTTATTGCGCATTACACATTTGACATTAGGCATTGGGCATTTAGCATTATGCTTTAGGCATTGGACATTAGATATTATGTCTTAGGCATTAGGCTTTAGACTTTAGTTAGACATTAGGAATTCGAGCATTGAGCATTGGGCTATGAGCAATAGGTAATATGCATTAAGCATTAGGCTTTAGGTATTAGGCATTAGGAATTAGATGTTAGGCATTAGGCATTCGACTTTAGGCTTTAGGAGTTAGGCGTTAGGCATTAGGGTTTATGATCTACACGTGAGGCTTTAAGCATTAGGTTGTAAGCTTAAAGCTTTATGCTCTAGGCATTAAGCTTTAGGCATTATGCATTTGACATTAGGCTTTAGGCCTTAGACTTTAGGTATTAGGCATTGCGCATTAGGCATTAGGTATAAGGCATAAGGCTTTAGGTGTTAGACTTTAGGCTTTAGGCTTTACACATTAGGCATTGAGCTCTATGTATTAGGCATTAGGCATTAGGCTTTAAGCTCGAGGCCTAAGGCTTTTATGATCTAGGTGTTAAGCTTTAGGTATTAGGATTTAGGCTCTAGGCTTAAGGCTTTATGCTCGTAGGCATTAAGCTTTAGACATTGTGCATTAGGCATTACTCATTAGGTATTAGAAATTAGGCTTTTGGTATTAGACATTAAGCTATAGGCTTTAGGCATTAGCCATTACTCTTTATGCTTTATGCTTTATGCTTTAGACATTTGGCAATAGGTAATAAGCAATGAGTATTAGGCATTAGGCTTTATGCTCTAAGCATTAGGCATTAAGAATTAGGTTTTAGGCTTTAGACTTTAGACTTTGGGCATTAAGCATAAGGCTTTAGGCTTCGGGCGTTCGGTGTTAGGCATTACGCTTTAGGGTTTAGGCTTCATGCTTTAGGCATTTGGCATTTGGTATAAGGCTTTAGGCATTAGACATTGGGCTTTAGGCATTAGGTTCTAGGCTTTAGGCTTTATGCTCTAAGCGTTAAGCTTTTGGCATTAGGATTTAGGATTTAAGTTTTAAACTTTAGGCATTATGCATTAGGCTATAGGCTTTAGGTATTAGCCATTACAATTTACGCATTATGCTTTATGCTCTAAGCCTTAGGCATTTGGCAATAAACAATAGATATTAGGCATTGTGCTATATGCATTAAGCTTTAGACAGTAGGCTTTAGGCATTAAGCAATACGAATAAGACATTAGGATTTAGGTATTAGGCGTTAGGCATTAAGTATAAGGCTTTAGGCTTCGGACGTTAGGCATTAGGCATTAGGATTTAAGCTTTAGGCATTAGGCATTAGACGAGTAGACATTAGGCTTTTTGCTTTAGGCATTAGGCTTTATGTATTGCGCATTATGCATTAGACATTAGGTATAAAACTTTAGGCATTAGGCATAAAGCTTTAGGCTTAAGGCTTTTGGTATTAGGCATTAGGTTTTAGGCATTAGATGTTAAGCATTAGGCATTAGGCATTAGACATTATGCATTAAGCATCGGGTTTAGGCATTAGGCATTCGACATTTGATATTAGGCTTTAGGCTTTTTGGGTTTAGGCATTTGGCGTTACGTTTTTCGAATTTAGGCATTAGGCTTTACGCTTTTCGAGTTTAGGCTTTAGCCGTTAGATCGTTAGCATATAGGCCTTAAGCATTAGGCATTTTGCTTTAGTTGGGCATTAGGAATTCATCATTGAGCATTGGGCTATAGGCAATATGCAATATGCATTAAGCATTAAGCTTTAGGCATTGGACAATTTAGCATTAGGCATTAGAAATTAGATGTTAGGCACTAGGCATTAGGCGTTGGGCTTGAGGCTTTACGTATTAGGCATTAAGCTGCGGGCTTTAGGCATTAGGCTCTAGGCCTAAGGCTTTATGCTATAGGCGTTATGCTTTAGGCATTAGGATTTAGGCTTTAGGCTTTAGACATTACACATTAGGCTTTAGGTTCTAGGCTTAAGGCTTTATGCTCTAGACGTTAAGCTTTAGGCCTTAGGCATTAATCATTAGGTATTAGGTATTAGGAATTAAGCTTTCAGTATTAGGCATTAAGCTATAAGCTTTAGGCATTAGCCATTACACTTTATGCTTTAGGGATTTGGCAATAGGCAATAGGCCATGATTATTAGGCATTAGGCTTTAAGCTTTATGCTCCGGGCATTACGCATTAGGCTTTAGGCTTTAGGCAATAAGCTTTAAACTTTAGACTTTAGGCATTAGGTTTTAGGTATTAGGCATTAGGTGTTAGGCATTTGGCTTTAGGGTTTAGGCTTCATGCTTTGGGCATTTAGCATTAGGTATAAGGCTTTAGGCATTAGGCTTCAACCATTAGACTTTAGGCTTTAAGCTTTAAGTTTTAGGCGTTAGGCATTAGGCTTGAGGATTTATGCTCTAGGCGTTAAGCTTTAGGCATTAAGCATTAGTCATTAGGCATTAGGCATTAGGCTTTAGGCATTAGTCATTACACTTTATGCTTTAGGCATTTGACAATAGGTATTAGGCATTAGACTTTATGCTCTAGGCATTAGGCATTAGGTTTTAGGCTTTAGGCTTTAAACATTAGGCATTAAGCAATATGAATAAGACATTAGGCTTTAGGCTTCGGACGTTAGGTGTTAGGCATTAGGCATTAGGCTTTAGGGTTTAGGTTGCATGCTTTAGGCATTTGGCATTAGGAATTAGACTTTCGGCGTTAGGCTTTAGGCTTTAGGCATTAGGAATTAGGATTTACGCTTTAGGCTTTAGGCATTAGACATTAGGCTTTATGCTTTAGGCATTAGACTTTAAGCTTTAGGCGATAGGCTTTATGTATTACGCATTACGCATTAGACATTAGGCATAAAATTTGAGGCATTAGGCATAAAGCTTTATGCTTAAGGCTTTAGGCTTTATGCTTTAGGCATTAGGCTTTAGGCATTAAATGTTAAGCATTAGGTATTAAGAATTAGATATTAGGCATCAAGCACCGGGTTTAGGCATTCTGCATTAGGCTTTACGTTTTTGGGTTTAGGCATTAGGCTTTAAGCTTTTCGAGTTTAGGCTTTAGCAGTTAGGCCTTAGGCATTTTGCTTTAGACTTTAGTTAGACGAGTAGACATTAGGCATTAGGTATTAAGCTTTATGCTTTAGGCTTATGGCTTTAGACATTGGACATTAGGCATTCGACATTCGACATTAGGCATTAGGTATTAGAATTTAGCCATTACGCTTTAGGCATTAGGTTTTAGATGTTAGCCATTAGGCATTAGGCATTAGCCTTTAGGCTTTGTGCTTTAGGCATTATGCATTAGGGATTAGGCTTTAGGCATTACGGATAAAGTATTAGGAATAAGGCATTAGGCATTAGGTTTTAGGCTTTAGGCTTTAACACTTTAGGTGTTAGGCTTTGAGCATTAGGCTTTATGCTCTAGGCATTAAGCTTTACGCATTAGGCAAGAGGCAATCGACATTAGGCAATAGGAATAAGGATGAAAAAGAAAATGAGAAGGAGAGTCGATTAAGGATAAGTGTGGTTTTTAATAGATTCAATCGATGGCAATAATAAAAATTAAGAGCAAAATATAATGACATTTATAACGTAAAAGAAAAAAAAAGGTGAGTCCACACTAACATGAGAGAAGATGAACATTCTATTAATAGTAAAAAACAATTTCTTTTAATTTTTTTAATTATCATTTATATTTAATTCATTTTTAATTTTT
This sequence comes from Dovyalis caffra, assembly GCA_963924115.1. Classification (NCBI taxonomy): domain Eukaryota; kingdom Viridiplantae; phylum Streptophyta; class Magnoliopsida; order Malpighiales; family Salicaceae; genus Dovyalis; species Dovyalis caffra. The sequence continues at coordinate 761,391 of CAWUPB010000131.1, forward strand.
GCTCATATCAATCATCTTCAAATAATAATTTCTCTTCTTTTTTTCTCGATTACATAATTTTACTTATTCTACTTTCTTTTAAAAAAATCAAAATAAATTAAAAAAATAAAAATGATTAAATTAGAAGAAAATTTTAAAACATAAAGGTTAAATAATTTGTTTTCAAAGCAAATAGAACTACCAATTTGTTTATAAGAAATAGAGGGATTAATTAATCATAAAAAAATTAATTTAACATCATCGACCAACTATTCGAGTTCATGATATCTTCATAAACGAGTTACTATAATTGTTAAGATAATTCTAACTCCGTTGATTGTTTGGTTAAAAGTATTACTTCATTGATTTTTTTTCTTTTGTTCTTTATAGGATGAATGTGTGAGGAATTAATTTGCATAACTTGTGTAAGAAAAACTTATATTTTTCCAATGATGGTGGAACTTGGTTGGCATGACCGCCACCCAATCGAATTAATTGACTCGAGCCCAGCTTGAATATGATAACCTAACTAGAAGTCTAGAACCCCATATAAATATATAGCCCGACCAAGAAACAGTTAATATTTTCAAAACCAATGAAGCATTTGATGTGAACATTTGATGCTTCCATATGTAGGAAACATCATTGCCAACTTGCACAACATAAAAGGAGGCTCGATTTTTGGACGTTCAAAATTGGTTGGCTCTCTCGAGACTTGATGATACATGAGACAATCAGCATGACACTATGGTTAAATATGCTCGTGGTTTGCCTTTGCAAGGTGAAGCAATGGAAACAAGAGTGATAAAAATGTTGTATAATAAAATGTTTAGGGTTGGTAAATTGAGAGATCCCGAAGACATTATTTATTTATAGTTATTATTAATATTTAAATATTATAATAATAAAAAATATACTAGATCTAATAAAATTTATAGCTATATATAGTTATAAGGAAAGTAATTGAATCACGTATCGTTATAAATCCAATGAGCTATATAGTTTTGTTTGTTGAATTCTAAATTATTGAATGACTTTATTTTTTTATAAATACTAAAAAAAGTGTTATAAAATTTTTTAAAATATCATAAAAATATAATTCATAAATTGAAATTCATTTATACTAATAATAGAATATTATAATTATTACCTCGGATGAAAATTTTGAAATTCAATTTGTCTATTATGTAGTATCTAAGTAACCGTCGAGTGTCTTCAAGACATCTGAGGCATTTTGTGAACTGTGACTAAGCTAGTCATCCTCCATAATAAGAGAGCGTCGGATGGAAAAGCATCCCCTCTATAATAAGAGATTGTCAGCTAGTCATCACTTACAATGACTGGCCTATAACCTTTTCAGTATGGGTGGGTCCATTAAGCATGGAAGTGTCTGCGTGTGTTAAAATGAAAATGAAGTAAATGGTTTTTTGAATTCATTTAGAAACCTTTTTATTATTCCAGCAAACCAACAAATCACGACACCCAAATCAAGAAAAAAGTATGTTTTGTAGGAAAAGATGGCAACGTGTGTTTACATAAGATTTGGGTGGCACAGGAATCATTGCTCAAGCTTGCAGTCATTGCCTGAAATTGAAATCATGCATTCCCTCCTTCCTGGACGGTTTGAGTATATCTTTTTGTCCAGAATTGAGTCTTGTCACCCCTCCAAATTACAATCACTCTAAAAATTTAACATTTAGGGCCGTCAGGATGTGGAATCCTTACCTGAGGAAACACTTCCGCCCTTAAAATTGGCAATTTAAACCGTTTAACTTAGATTTTAAAATAAAGATAAATTATTCTAGTGATTGTATTTAAATTTTATATAAATTATTTGATTAAAAATTCTTTTAATTCAGGCGGTTAAAAAATAATACACAACAATAAAATTTTTTTGAATAATGATAGAATGATGTAAACTCTCGATATCCTCTTATGCTATGCACAAATAAATTCGAAAATGAACCAAATAAAAATGATTAAAAGCCAAGAAATAGAATAAGCAAATTACAAAAATATAAAGTTAAATCTTTTGTTTTATTCGATCATAAATGACCCATTTCAGTTTGTAAATGCATTTATGTCCTTATTCCTCCCTTCCTCCGCACGTGTGAAAATGAAGTAAATGATTTTTCAAATTCATTTAGATATATACTTTGCGTATAATATTAGAGTACAGTATTGGCAGTGCTACATTGCCATCTTCGAGCTAGACAACTGCATGCCTTCACTTCATGCCGTCCAAACTATGAATTTGTACTGGCAATTAATTAATTACTATTTTATTTCACTATATGTATTATTAATCTTGGAAGTACGTACTGCAGTTGTTATCTGTTAGCACATCATGTAATTATTAATTTCCCATTATATTATGTACTTAATTAATCAACATACAGATTGGAGGCTTCTGATTTTATGAGAATGTTGAGTTTTCCCTTTTTCTAAAATTAGTAGGAAAACATTAACTGATGCATGTAATATTTTATTATAAATGAGAATGAATGAGGACATCGCACACATATCAGTTACGTCATGTCTTTGATCATTCATATTCTTCACCAGTTTGCTGTTAATTTCCACCTTCCTTTCCACGCGTTTTGTTAGAAAGATCATTGCCATCGTCGAGCTAGACATCTGCATGCCTTCACTTCATGCCGTCACATCTACGTCCAAACTATCCCGCCCAAATATCCCGCCCAAGTCCCAACTATCCCGCCCACTAGACCTTCTCCTGAATTCCAAATTCAAATGAACATCCATCTGTCTCCTCTCGTTTAACATTAAAAAAACACTACATCTCTCTTGTTCATACATGGCCTACTTGTCTCCTTATTCAATCTGGTCTATGACCAACTTGGTGACCATCTTCATTTTCTGTTACTTGTTATTTTCAATTCTGATTGCAGAGCTCTCTTTGATCTTCAATAACTCTGTTCTCTCTGCCAACTACAGCTCCTTCTCTACCTCCAGGTTTCTCCTTCGCCTCACTTCATGCTTCTTTCTCTCCCTCCTAGCTCTCATAAACCGCATCACGCATGTTACTTTTATGGAGGTTTTTTTGGATTTTTAGTGTACTTACGTTTTAAGCAAAGCAAAGAAACGTGTCGAATCTCGTTGACGACATACATCATATGACTGCAATCATTCCCTTGACGAGGAAGACAAGCAAGGTGGATGTGGTACGAGGTGTCGTTCAAATGATGTAAGGACTTCTTAAATAGACTCTTAATGTGCTATGTTTCAGAGTATTGTCACAGAATCTGTGAAGTTATGGAATTGCTTTTGTAATGGTTGCGTAAGGAATTGTTATTTTTGGGTTTATTTTTATGCTAATCGGTTTTATCCATTCTAACAATCTGCAGGAATTAGGGAGAAGAAAGCAAGCTTTTGTAAGAAAAAAAAAACCCGACAGCTACTCCTTACATCGCAGGTAATAATGTCCAAAACTTGTGGTTTCAAATGCAGTGGCTCCCAATCTCACTTCTTATTTCGTATTTCTTTGAGAATTATAGTTTCATGAGTCGCACAAGTGCATGGGTATTGTATACTGGGAAGTTGCATCTTTAAGTTACTAGAGAATCCTTATCAAAGGGAATGGAGCAAATAAGTGTTCCTTGTATGTCCACTTTTTCAGAAGAAATTGAAATCAGTAAATGTCAATCACTATAGTGCTTCCAGGTGGAGTTGTTTCCCAAAGTTAGAGAAGCTTAGCATGTGGAGTTGTAAAAATGTAGAATCACTTAGTTTGGGAGCGGGACCTCTATGTGATTTTACATACCTTCGTTCTTTATCAATCTATGATTGCTCTTGTTTGGTTATTGGATTGCAGAAAATTGAAGTCCCTTCCAGAGAGTATGCATTCGGAATTCCCTCATTCGAAGTTGATTCCTTTCCAAAATTAACTCAGGGCGCACGCAATGGGATTTGCAATCACTCCCTTCAACACCTCACATCTCTTGAAGAATTGAGCATCGAATCTTGCAGTGAGCTTAGTGTCATTGCACGCCGCATGCAATGGGATTTGCAATCATACCCTTTTCTTTCAAAAATTATTTTGCATAAATTTATATGTATTTATTGTTAGAATGAATTAATATTTTTGTTTAGAGTTTAGGGGTATTAGGACTTGAGATTTCGGTTTACAAGAAAACCAAACATCAAGAAATAAAAAAAAGGAAAAAAACGAAGATAAAAAGCAAAAAACAACAAAGAATGAAAAAGAAAAAAATATTTAAAAAACCCAAAAGTAAAAGAAAAAAATCGAAATTTCCAATAAAAAAAATCAGTCGTAAATAGAGAAAAAAAGAACAAAAAAACGAGAACAAAAAATCAAAAACAAAATGCGAAACAGAAAAAAAATAAACAAAAATTGAGAACTAGAAATGTAAAAAAAAAAAATTGAAAAAGAATAAAACAAAAAAATTGAAAATAAAAAATAAAAAATAAAAGATAAGAAGAAAAAAGGTAAAGAAAAATAAAAAAGTAAATAAACGCAAAAAAGAAAAATTGAAAAAAAAAAGAGAGGGAAAAAAATAGAAAAATTAAATTAAAAAATATAAGAAACTACAAAAAAAAAAAAAAGAAAAATCAAAAGTTAAAACAACCAAAAGAAAAATAAAAAAACCAAAGATGAAAAAAAATATAAAAATAAAATAAAATAAGATAAAAAATAAAAAAAGAAAAACAAAAAACCAAAAGCAAAAAATTAAAAAACAGCAAAAAAAAAAAAAAATTAAAAGAAAAAAAAATTAAAAATTAAAAAATTAAATAAAAAAAACCCAAACCATGAAAATGCAAAAAAAAAAAAAAGTAGCCAAAAAACGAAAAACAAGACAAAAGATCGAAAAAAAAAAATTCCAAAAACAAAAATCAAAAGAAAAAAATAAAATGAAAAAAAACAACAAACAAAAAAAAACTAAAAAACTAAAAATGGAAATAAAATGCCAAACCAAAAAAGGAAAAAGAGACAAAAAATGAAAAACGAAAAAAATAAAAAAACCAAAAAAAACTCGAAAAGAAAAAAAGGAGAAAATAAAATGATATAAAATAAAAAAAAAAACAAAAAAAAACCTAAAGTAGAAACAAAAAAATAGAAAAAAATAAAACAAACCGTAAAACAAAAAAAACAAAAAAAAAACCAAAAACGAAAAAATGGAGGATAAAAAAAGAAAATAAAATAAAAAAACCAAAAAACAAAAAAGAAAAAAAATAAAAAACAAGAAAAAAAACTCGAAAAGAAAAAAAGAGAATAAATAGACAAAAAATGAAAATAAATTAAAAAACCAAATACAAAAAAAAAAAAAACCTTAGGAAGAAAAAAAAACAGAAATAAATAACCAAAACAAACCGTAAAACAAATAAAACAAAAAAAACCAAAAATCAAAAAGTAAAAAATAAAAAATGAAAAACAAAAGATAAAAATATAAAAAAGAAATAACCCAAAAACAAAAAAATGTAACAAAAAAGGAGAAAAAATGGAAACAAAAAATAGAAAATGAAAAAAAAATATGAAGAAAATGAGGAATAAAAAAAACGTTAAATAAAAACGAAAAAAATCGAAAAAGAAAAACAAAAAATTGAAAAAAAAATACAGAAATGAAAAGATTAAATCTAAAATTAAAAAGAAAAATAAAGGACAAAAGGAAAAAACAATCGAAAACCAAAAGTGGAAAGATAAAAAACTGAAAATCAAAAGAAAAAAATAATAAAAAAAGAATTTAAAGAACCATAAAAAAATAAAAATCACATTACTAAAAAAATAAAATAAAATAAAATAAAATCAGGTTTACGTCATTTTGGGATTTCATCTTTATGGATTAAGGATTTAGGGACTTAGGAGTTAGGGTTGAGGGTTTAGGGTTTTGGGTTTTATGGGTTTAGAATTTTGAGTTTTAGAATTTAGGGTTTTGAGGTTTAAGTTTAGGGTATAGGGTATAAGTTTTAGGATTTTAGGGTTTAACGTTTAACCACACTTTCTTCTGCATATGCCCATGAACACAAAAAGGGGGTTTTAGGATTTAGGGAGGGAGGAAGAAGCTCTGCAGGTTTTTTAGAGTGAGACTCGCGGCTGCCGGAGCTCGATCTTCGTCGTCAACCGTCGGATCGTGCTGAATGTTTGGTATGTTGTTCTCCTGACCTTGCTCTTCCTTCTCACCGGAGCGATTTTAATTTCAATTGTCGAGCAAGGATTTACAAGCTTTGGAACATACGGGTTGAAAAACTTTAACAGTTGGCAGTGAGATTGTTTCCGCCGTCGGAGCTATATCTCCGCCGTCGACCGTCCGATTGTCTTGAAATTTGGGTATGTTTTTCTTGTGTCTCTCTTCGGCATTCTGACAGAAGGATTTCCTGATCAGATTTGGAAAACAAGAAATCTATTCGTTTGATTATTCTGTGATTTTTTTACATTTTTCTTGGCAGAACAACTTTGATTGTTTTGGTGGTTTGGCCTTTTTAAACCGTTGGATTGGGCTCAAATTTCTACCACAGCTGTGTCTAGTAGGGATTCGGTGTCTGAACGGTGGAGATTGAGTTTGGAGCGTTGAGCGAGGCGTTCTCTCTTTCAAACAGAGACTTCCTGGAATTGTGTCGCCTGTTGCCGTGAGGGCAATCTCTCCGCCGTCCACCGTTGGATGAGGCTGACACTTGTGCAGAAAGATTCGTAGTTCATGGGGCTACGTGCTCACCGTACAGATTTGGAGTTCTTTGGGTTTTGTTGCGAGAAAAACCCCTGCAATATGACTTCCGAACAGTAACAATGAACGGCGTCCACCTCCACTACAAAAAACGCCACAACCACCCAAAATACCATCAAAACAGCCACAACCAGTCAACCTAAAACCACCCAAACCACCCACTAGCCTCCTTACATCGACCAAACCACCCATAAATTGAAACCTATCCCACCACAAACAACAACCAATCATTTGAATGCCATCACCAATGGCAAAGCCACCACCACATTCACCTCCCCTAGTGGGTCATGAGTCGATCGGGTTAAGGTGTCTAGTGCCAAAACTCGAGCTTCAATTGCATCATTTCCAAGGCAACAAATGGGTACCATTTTGGAAATTCCGACCATGTCATTGATGAGAGTTCTTTAGGATGGAGCCGATGCTTAGTTGGTTTTTTTTCAGGTGCTCGGATCGTCGTTCCATGGGGTGAACTCTATTGCCTGACGGGTTTGGAAAAATTCCGGTCTTAAGAGTGTTTCCTCCACACAAAAAGGCTTCATGATTTTTCGGTTCAAGAGCGAGGAGGATGTTCATTCGGTTATGGAGCAGGGACCGTGGATGTTTGGGGGTAAGAGCTTTGTTCTCCAACGGTGGCATCCCCACTTTGTTTTTGACAAATCTAAAATTTCCAAAGTTCCAGTGTGGATCCGACTTCACGGTTTGCCTTTTCCATTGTGGAATGAGACTCGGATTAGGTATGGCGGCGAGTATGGTTGGAAGACCTTTATCCTCTTACCAACAAACTCTAAGTCGCACTCGTCTTGATTATGCTCGGGTTTGTGTTGAGTTGGGTGTTACGATGCCTATGATTCATTCCTTTCAATTGAAATGTAGGTTATCTTCGGAGTCTATATCGGTTTCGATTGAGTATGAATGAAAGTCGAGCGTCCGTGGAACTTGCGAAGTGTTTGAGCATTCGTGCGAAGGCTAAGGGTGGACCAGTTAATTTGGCGTAAACCAAAAATGGAGGGGATGTCTAAATAGAGGGGATGTCTTAATGGTCTTAATGTCTTAATTTGGCGAAACCAAAAATGGAGGGGATGTCTTAATGCCATTAAGACATCCCCTCCATTTTTGGTTTCGCCAAATTAACTCGGTCCACCCTTAGCCTCGCACGAATGCCCAAACACTTTGCAAGTTCCACGTACACTCGGCTTTCATTCATACTCAACTCGAAACCGATATAGATTCCGAAGATAACCTACATTTTAACCGAAAGGAATGAATCATAGGCATCGTAGCACCCAACTCAACACAAACCCGAGCATAATCAAGACGAGTGCAGCCTAGTAGTTCGTTGGTAAGAGGATAAAGGTCTTCCAACCATACTCGCCGCCATATCTAATCCGAGTCTCATTCTACAATGGAAAAGGCAAACCGTGAAGTCGGATCCACACTGGAGCTTTGGAAATTTTAGATTTGTCAAAAACAAAGTGGGGATGCCACCGTTGGAGAACAAAGCTCTTACCCCCAAACATCCACGGTCCTTGCTCCATAACCGAATGAACATCCTCCTCGCTCTTGAACCGAAAAATCATGAAGCCTTTTGTGTGGAGGAAACACTTTTAAGACCGAATTTTTCCAAACCCGTCGGGCGATAGAGTTCACCCCATGGAACGACATCCGAGCACTCGGAAAAAAACCAACTAAGCATCGGCTCCATCCTAAAGAACTCTCATCAATGACATGGTCGGAATTTCCAAAATGGTACCCATTTGTTGCCTTGGAAATGATGCAATTGAAGCTCGAGTTTTGGCACTTAGACACCTTAACCCGATCGACCATGACCCACTAGGGGAGGTGGATGTGGTGGTGGCTTTGCCATTGGTGATGGCATTCAAATGATTGGTTGTTGTTTGTGGTGGGATAGGTTTCAATTTATGGGTGGTTTGGTCGATGTAAGGAGGCTAGTGGGTGGTTTGGGTGGTTTTAGGTTGACTGGTTGTGGTCGTTTTGATGGTATTTTGGGTGGTTGTGGCGTTTTTTGTAGTGGAGGTGGACGCCGTTCTGTTACTCGTTCGAAGTCATATTACAGGGGTTTTTCTCACAACAAAACCCAAAGAAATCCAAATCTGTACGGTGAGCACGTAGCCCCATGAACTACGAATCTTTCTGCACAAGTGTCAGCCTCATCCAACGGTGGACGGCGGAGAGATTGCCCTCACGGCAACAGGCGACACAATTCCGAGAAGTCTCTGTTTGAAAGAGAGAATGCCTCGCTCAACGTTCCAAACTCAATCTCCACCGTTCGGACACCGAATCCCTATTAGACACAACCGTGGTAGAAATTTGAGCCCAATCCAACGGTTGAAAAAGGCAAAACCACCAAAACAATCAAAGTTGTTCGCCAAGAAAAAATGTAAAAAAATCACAGAATAATCAAACGAATAGATTTCTTGTTTTCCAAATCTGATCAGAAATCCTTCGGTCAGAATGCCGAAGAGAGACACAAGAAAAACATACCCAAATTTCAAGACAATCGGACGGTCGACGGCGGAGATATAGCTCCGACGGCGAAAACAATCTCATCGCCAACTCGTTAAAGTTTTTCAACCCGTATGTTCCAAAGCTTGTAAATCCTTGCTCGACAATTGAAATGAAAATCGCTCCGATGAGAAAGGAAGAGCAAGGTCAAGAGAACAACATACCAAACATTCGAGACTTGTGGGATTATTTGAGGTTTCGTTCTTCCGCTTTTCAATCCGGGCCTTGGCTTGTCTTGGGAGACTTCAATGCTATTTTGAGTTCTTTGGATAAGTATGGGGGTGACCCTTCTTGGTATGGCTATATGGATGATTTTAGCAATTGTGTGCGAGCATCGAGTTAATCAAAGTTCCTTATTTAGGTTTGAGATTCTCTTGGCATAATAGTCGGGATGACGGAGGCTCTATTCCGAAAAGCTCGACCGGATTTTTAGTAACTCGAGTGGTGCTCAACATGGCCGACCATTCACTTAGAATTTCTACCGCGAGATTCATCCGATCATAGTGCTATGGTGGTTGATTTCGGCTCCCTCCATCTAAGGTAAAAGCTTCCTTTAAGTTTTTGAACCTTTGGGTCGACATGGATGACTTTATGGGTTTAGTTGAGGAGGTCCGGCGGGTTTCGATGAATGGTAACACGATGTTTAAGGTTTAGGGTTTTAGGATTTTAGGGTTTGGGGTTTGGTGTACGGGGTTAAGGGTTTGGGGTTCGGAGTTTGGGGTTCGAGGTTTAGGGTTTGGGGTTGGCGTTTGGGGTTTGGGCCTTAGGGTTTAGGGTTTGGGGCTTGGGGTTTGAGGTTTGGGTTTAGGGCTCGGGGTTTGAGGTTCGGGGTTTAGGGTTCGGGGTTCGTGGCTCGGGGTTCGGGGTTCGGGGTTCGGGATTTAGGGTTTAGGATTTTAGGGTTTAGGGTTTATGGATTAGGGTTTAGGGTTCGAGGTTTATGGTTTTAGGGTTTAGGTTTAGGGTTTTAGGGTTTAAGGTTTAGGGTATAGGGTTTAGGGTTAGGGGTTAGGGGTTATGGTTTAGGGTTGAGGGTTGAGGGTTTAGGGTTTTTGGGGTTTTAGAGTTTGGAGTTTGGGGTTTAGGATTTGGGGTTTGGAGTTTGGAGTTTAGGGTTAGGGGTTTAGGATTTGGGTTTGGGGTTTAGGGTTTAGGGTTAGGATTTGGGGTTCGGGGTTTATGGGTTTAGGGTTTTGGGGTTTTGGGTTTGAGGTTTTGGGGTTCGGGGTTTAGGGTTTACGATTTGGGATTTGGCGTTTAAGGGTTTGGGGTTTAAGGGTTAGGGTATAGGGTATAGGATATAGGGTATAGGGTTTAGGGGTCGGGGAATAGGGTTTAGAGTTTAAGGTATAGGGTTTAGGGGTTAGGGTTTAGGGTATAGGGTTTAGGGGTTAGGGTTTAGGGTTTTAGGGCTTAGGGTTTTGGGTTTAGGGTTTAGGGGTTAGGGTTTAGGGGTTAGGAGTTAGGATTTAGGGTTTAGGGTTTGGGGTTAGGGTTTGGGGGTTAGGGTTTGGGGTTTAGGGTTTGGGGTTTAGGATTTGGGGTTTAGGGTTTGGGGTTTAGGGTTTGGGGTTTAGTGTTTTGGGTTTAGGGTTTGGGGTTTAGGGTTTGGGTTTGGGGTTTGGGGTTTTGGGTTTGGGGTTTGGGGTTTAGGGTTTGGGGTTTTGGGTTTGGGGTTTGGGGCTTGGGGTTTGGGGTTTAGGGGTTAGGGTTTAGGGTTTTGGGTTTACGATTTAGGATTTAGGGTTTAAAGTTTAGGGTTTTGGGTTTAGTGTTTTGGGTTTTGGGTTTAGGGTTTGGGGTTTGAGGTTTGGGGTTTGGGGTTTTGGGTTTTAGGTTTGGGGTTTAGGGGTTAGGGTTTAGGGTTTTGGGTTTACGGTTTAGGGTTTAGGGTTTTGGGTTTGGGGTTTGGGGTTTTGGGTTTGGGGTTTGGGGTTTGGGGTTTGGGGTTTAGGGTTTGGGGTTTGGGGTTTGGGGTTTGAGGTATGGGGTTTAGGGTTTGGGGTTTGGGGTTTGGGGTTGAGGGTTTAGGGTTTAGGGGTTTGGGGTTTAGGGTTTAGGGTTTAGGGTTTAGGGTTTAGGGTTTAGGGTTTAGGGTTGAGGGTTGAGGGTTGAGGGTTTAGGGTTTAGGGTTGAGGGTTGAGGGTTGAGGGTTTAGGGTTTAGGGTTTAGGGTTGAGGGTTGAGGGTTTCGGGTTGAGGGTTTAGGGTTGAGGGTTGAGGGTTGAGGGTTGAGGGTTGAGGGTTGAGGGTTGAGGGTTTAGGGTTTAGGGTTGAGGGTTGAGGGTTTAGGGTTTAGGGTTTAGGGTTTAGGGTTGAGGGTTTAGGGTTTAGGGTTGAGGGTTGAGGGTTTAGGGTTGAGGGTTGAGGGTTGAGGGTTTAGGGTTGAGGGTTGAGGGTTTAGGGTTTAGGGTTGAGGGTTTAGGGTTTAGGGTTGAGGGTTGAGGGTTTAGGGTTGAGGGTTTAGGGTTTAGGGTTGAGGGTTGAGGGTTGAGGGTTGAGGGTTGAGGGTTGAGGGTTTAGGGTTTAGGGTTGAGGGTTTAGGGTTGAGGGTTGAGGGTTTAGGGTTTAGGGTTGAGGGTTTAGGGTTGAGGGTTTAGGGTTTAGGGTTGAGGGTTTAGGGTTGAGGGTTGAGGGTTTAGGGTTGAGGGTTTAGGGTTTAGGGTTGAGGGTTTAGGGTTTAGGGTTTAGGGTTGAGGGTTGAGGGTTGAGGGTTTAGGGTTGAGGGTTTAGGGTTGAGGGTTGAGGGTTGAGGGTTGAGGGTTTAGGGTTTAGGGTTTAGGGTTGAGGGTTGAGGGTTGAGGGTTTAGGGTTGAGGGTTGAGGGTTGAGGGTTGAGGGTTTAGGGTTGAGGGTTGAGGGTTGAGGGTTGAGGGTTGAGGGTTTAGGGTTTAGGGTTTAGGGTTTAGGGTTGAGGGTTGAGGGTTTAGGGTTTAGGGTTGAGGGTTGAGGGTTGAGGGTTTAGGGTTTAGGGTTTAGGGTTTAGGGTTGAGGGTTTAGGGTTTAGGGTTTAGGGTTTAGGGTTGAGGGTTGAGGGTTTAGGGTTTAGGGTTTAGGGTTTAGGGTTGAGGGTTGAGGGTTTAGGGTTTAGTGGTTGAGGGTTGAGGGTTTAGGGTTTAGGGTTGAGGGTTTAGGGTTTAGGGTTTAGGGTTTAGGGTTGAGGGTTGAGGGTTTAGGGTTTAGGGTTTAGGGTTTAGTGGTTGAGGGTTTAGTGGTTTAGTGGTTGAGGGTTTAGGGTTGAGGGTTTAGGGTTTAGGGTTTAGGGTTTAGGGTTGAGGGTTTAGGGTTTAGGGTTTAGGGTTGAGGGTTTGGGGTTTAGGGTTTAGGGTTTGGGGTTTAGGGTTTAGGGTTTAGGGTTTAGGGTTTGGGGTTGAGGGTTTAGGGTTTAGGGTTTAGGGTTTAGGGTTGAGGGTTTAGGGTTTAGGGTTTAGGGTTTAGGGTTTAGGGTTGAGGGTTTAGGGTTTAGGGTTGAGGGCTCGAGGGTCGAGGGTTTATGGCTTAGGGCTCGAGGGTCGAGGGCTCGAGGGCTTGTGGTCAGTGGCCTGTGGCTTGGGGTCTCGGGGCTTGTGTGGCCTGGGGCTCTGTGGCCTCAGGGTCTGGGGCCTAGGCCTGGGGCCTGAGGGTCTGGGGGCTTGTGGCTCAGTGGCTCGGGGGTCTGTGGGCTCAGGGTTCTGGGCTCAGGGTCTGGGGCTCTGTGGCTTCAGTGGTCTGTGGGCTTAGGCTCTGGGCTCTGGGGCTCTGGGGCTCAGGCTCTGGGTCTGGGGCTTGTGGCTCTAGGGTCCGGGGTCTGTGGCTTCAGGGCTTGGGTCTGGGGTCTGGGGCTTAGTGGCTCTGGGGCTTCAGTGGTCTGGGCTCAGTGGCTCTGGTGGCTCTGGGGTCTAGTGGCTTCAGTGGTCCTGGGCTCAGTGGCCTGTGGCTTCAGGGCTTAGTGGTCTGGGGCTCCGGTGGCCTGTGTGGCTCTGGGGCCTAGGTCTTCAGGCCTGGGCTCAGTGGTCTGTGGCTCTGGGGCTCAGGGGTCTGGGGCTCTGTGGCCTAGGGCTCAGGCCTGTGGCCTGTGGCCTGTGGGCTTCAGGGCTTGTGGCCTGTGGCTCAGTGTCAGTGGCTCTGGGGTCTGTGGCCTGTGGCCTAGTGGCTTGTGGGCCTGGGGTTTAGTGGCTTGGGGTCTAGGGTCTGTGGCCTAGGGCTTGTGGCTTCTAGGTCTGGGTCTGGTGGTCTGTGGTCTTGTGGCTCAGGGCTTGTGGCTTAGTGGTCCGTGGCCTGTGGCTCTGGGCCTAGTGGTCTGTGGCCCGTGGCCTGTGGCCTCGGGCCTCAGTGGTCTAGTGGTCCTGGGCTCCTAGGGCCTGTGGCCTCAGTGGCCTAGGGCTTGTGGCCTGTGGCTCTAGTGGCTTCAGTGGCTCGGTGGCCTGTGGCTCTAGTGGCCTGTGGCCTGGTGGCCTGTGTGGCTCGTGGCTCTGTGGCCTGTGTGGCTCAGTGGCCTAGGGTCTGTGGCCTATGGCCTGTGGCTCAGTCCTGTGGCCTGGTGGCCTGTGGCCTAGGGTCCAGTGGCCCTGGGCTCTGTGGCCTGTGGCCTGTGTGGCCTGTGGCCTAGGCCTGTGGCCTCTGTGGCCTAGTGGCCTGGGCCTAGGCTCAGTGGCCTGTGGCCTCGGGCCTCAGGGCCTGTGGCTCAGGGCCTGTGGCCTCGGGCTCAGTGGCTCAGTGGCCTGAGGCCCTGGGCTCAGTGGCCTAGGGCCTGTGGCCTGTGGCCTCGTGGCCTGCGGCTCAGTGGCCTGTGGCCTCGGGCTCAGGGCCCGTGGCCTGTGGCTCATGGGCTCAGTGGCCTAGGCCCAGGCCTCAGGGCCAGTGGCCCTGGGCCTGGTGGCCTCAGGGCTCAGGGCCTGGGCCTAGTGGCCTCGGGCCTGGGCCTCAGTGGCCTGTGGCCTCAGTGGCCCAGGCCTGTGGCCTGTGGCCTCGGCCTGGCCTAGGCCTCGGGCCTGTGGCCCAGGGCCTGTGGCCCAGGGCCTAGGGCTCAGTGGCTCAGTGGCCTCAGGGCCTAGGGCCCTGTGGCCCAGTGGCCTCGGGCTCTGGGGCTCAGTGGCCTGTGGCCCAGTGGCCTGGTGGCCCAGGGCTCCAGGGCCTGTGGCCTGTGGCCTCGTGGCTCTGGGCTCAGGCCTGTGGCCTCAGTGGCCCAGGGCCTGTGGCCTGGGCCTCAGGGCTCAGTGGCCTGTGGCCTGGGCCTCAGTGGCCTCAGGTCTAGGCCTGGCTCAGTGGTCAGTGGCCTGTGGCCTGGGCCTAGGCTCAGTGGCTCGGGTCTGGTGGCTCAGGGCCTAGGGCCCAGGCCTGGCCAGGGCTCTAGTGGCCTAGGGCCTGTGGCCTAGTGGCCTAGGGCCTGGTGGTCAGTGGCTTGTGGCTTAGGCCTAGGGTTTAGGGTTGTGGTTTGTGGTTTCAGGGTTTAGGGCTTGGGCTTAGGGCTTGGGGTTTGTGGGCTCTGTGGGTTTGTGGCTTCAGTGGCTTTAGGTTTGTGGGCCTGGGCTTGTGGCTTGTGGTTTAGGCTTGTGTGGCTTGAGTGGCTTAGGGTTTCTGTGGCTTAGTGGTCTGTAGGTTTGTGGCTTAGGGCTTAGGGTCTAGGCTCGGGGCTTGTGGGCTTGTGGCTTAGGGTCGAGGGTTTAGGGTCTGAGGGTCGTGGGTCTGGGGTCGAGGGGCCTAGGGTCTGGGGCTTAGGGTTTGTGGGTCTGAGGGTTTGTGGCTCAGGGCCTAGGGCTTGTGGCTTGGTGGTCTAGGGCTTAGGGTTTAGGGCTTGGGTTTGGGCCGAGGTTTGTGGGTCGGGGGCTCGAGGGTTTGGGCTTAGTGGTTTAGGCTTGTGGCTAGTGGCCGAGGGTCAGGTCGAGGGCTTGTGGCTTGTGGTTCAGTGGCTTCTAGGGTTTGAGGGCTTAGGTTTGGGTTTGGGGTCGAGGGTCTGTGGCTTAGGGTTTGGGGCTTAGGGTCAGGTTGTGGGTCTGGGGTCTGAGGGTTTAGGCTCAGGTTTAGGTTGGGGCTTGTGGCCTCAGGGTCTGGGGTCTGGGGTCTGGGGCTCTGGTCAGGGTCTGGGGTCCTCGGTGGCCTGGGGCTCTGGGGTCTGGGGCTTGGGGTCTGGGGCCTGGGGCCTGGGGTCTGGGGCTCTGGGGCTCTGGGCTCTGGGGCCTGGGGTCTGGGCCTGGGGCCTGGGGCTTCAGTGGCCTGGGGCTCAGGGCTCTGGGGCCTGGGGCTTGTGGTCTGGGGTCTGGGTTCAGGGCTTGGTGGCTCTGTGGCTCGGGGGTTCAGGGTCTGGGGTCTGTGGCTCTGGGGTTTAGGGCTCGGGGCTTTAGGGCTCGGGTTTGTGGCTTCAGTGGTTTGTGGGTCTGGGGTCTGGGGCTTGGGGTCTGTGGCTTAGGTTTGTGGCTTCTGGGGCCTGTGGCTCTGGGGCTTCAGTGGTCTAGGGTCTGGGGTTTGTGGCTTAGGGCTCAGTGGGCTGTAGGCTTGTGGCTCTGGGCTTGGGGCTTGTGGGTCTGGGTCAGGCCTGGGGTCTAGGGTCTGGCCTTGGGCTCGGGGTCTAGGGTCTGGGGCTTGTGGGTCTGGGGCTCTGGGTTCTGGGGTCTGGGGCTCGTGGGCCTAGGGCTTAGGGCTCTGTGGCTCTGTGGGCTCAGGGCTCTGGGCCTGGGGTCTGTGGCCTGAGGTTTAGGGTTCGTGGCTCAGGGGTCTAGGGCTCTGGTGGCTCTGGGGTCTGGGGCTCTGGGGCTCTGTGGCTCAGGTGGCCTGTGGCTCAGGGCTCTGTGGCTTAGTGGCCTAGGGCTCGTGGCTTCAGGGCTTAGTGGCTCGGGGTCTGGGCCTGTGGCTCAGGGGTCAGTGGCTCAGGTCTGGGGCCTGGGGCTCAGGGGCTTGTGGCTTCAGGGCTCTGGGGCCTGGTGGCCTCAGTGGCTCTGGGCCTGTGGCTCTGGGGCCTGGGGCTCAGTGGCCAGGCTTGTGGCTTAGTGGCTTCAGGGCTTGGGGCTCTGGGGGTTCAGTGGCTTGTGGTCTGGGGCTCTGGGGTCTGGGGTCTGGGGCTTGTGGGTTTAGGTCTGGGCTTGTGGTCTGGGCTTCGGGGTCGTGGGCTCAGGTCTGGGCTCTGTGGCTTGTGGCCTGGGCTCAGTGGCTTAGGCTTGTGGCCTGGGTCTGGGGCTTCAGTGGCTTGTGGCTCTGGGGCCTGGGGCTCGTGCCTAGGGCTCTGGGGTCTGGGGTCTGGGGCTTGTGGCTTGGGCTCTGGGGCTTAGTGGCTCAGGCTCGGTGGCTTGTGGCTCGGGGCTCAGTGGCTTAGGCTTAGGGCTTCAGGGCTCAGGGCTCTGTGGCTCAGGCTTAGTGGCTTGGGGCCTAGGGCTTAGTGGTTTGTGGCTCAGTGGCTTAGTGGCCTAGGGCTCGAGGGTTTAGGGTTTGTGGTTTGTGGCTTCGTGGTTTAGGGTTTGGGTCTAGGGTCTAGGGTCGGGGTTCGTGGGCTTGGTGGCCGGGGTCGAGGGTCGAGGGCTCGAGGGTCGAGGGCCGAGGGCCTAGGGTCGGGGTCGAGGGCTTGTGGCTTGAGGGCCTAGGCTCGGGGTCGAGGGTTTAGTGGTCTGGGGTCTGAGGCTTCAGGGTTTGGGGTTCAGGTTTGGTGGTCTGAGGGTTTGGGGTCGTAGGGTCTGAGGGTTTAGGGTTTGTGGTTTAGTGGTTTGTGGTTTGTGGGTTTAGTGGTTTGTGGCTTGGGGTCGAGGGTCGAGGCTTAGTGGTTCGAGTGGCTTGTGGCTTAGTGGCTTCAGGGTCGAGGTTTGGTGGCTTCAGTGGTTTAGGGTTGTGGTGGCTCGGGGGTTTAGGGTTTGGGGTTTGTGGTCTAGGTTTGGGGTTTAGGGCTTGTGGTCTGGGGCCTGGGGCTCAGTGGGCTTAGGGTTTGTGGTCTGGGGCTTGAGGTTCTGGGGCTTCAGGTTTGTGGTCTCGGGGTCTGGGGTCTGGGGCTCGGGGCTCGGGGTCTGGGGTCTGGGGTCTCGGGGGCCTCAGGGCTCTGGCCTTGTGGTCTGGGGTCTGGGGCTCTGGGGCTTGAGGCTCTGGGGTCTGTGGCTCTGGGGCTTAGGGTCTGGGGCTCTGTGGCTTCAGGGCTCTGGGGCTCTGGGGCTTGGTGGCTCGGGGCTTTGGCCTGGGGCTCAGGTCTCCTGGGGTCTAAGGTCTGGGGTCTGGGGTCTGGGGCTCTGTGGGCCTAGGCTCTGGGGCTTCAGGCTCGTGGCTCTGGGGTCTGGGCTCAGGGCTCTGGGGCTCTGGGGCTCTGGGCTCTGGGGCTCAGTGGCTTCAGTGGCTCTCGGGGTCTGGGCTCTGGGGTCTGTGGCTCTGGGCTCTGGGGCTTGGGCTCTGGGGTCTGGGGGCTTCAGGGCTCTGGGGCTCTGCTGGGGCCTGGGCTCTGGGCTCTGGGGCTCGGGGGCCTGGGGTCGTCTGGGGCTTCGGGGCTCTCAGGGGCTCTGTGGCCTGGGGCCTCAGGGCCTGTGGCCTGGTGGCCTCGGGGGCTTGGGTGGCTCTGTGGCCTAGGGCTCTGTGGGCCTGGGGCCTGTGGCCTCAGTGGCCTGTGGGCCTAGGGCTCGGGGCTTCAGTGGCCTGGTGGCTTCAGTGGCCCTGGGCCTGTGGCCTGTGGCCCAGGGCTCTGGCGTAGGCTCAGTGGCCTGGGTGGCCTGGGGTCTGGGGCTCTGTGGTCTAGGGCCCGGGGTCTCTGGGGCCTGTGGGCTCAGTGGCCTGGGGCCCTGGGGCTCAGTGGCCTCTGGCGGCCTAGGGCCTAGTGCCTCAGGGCTCCGGGGGCTCAGGGCTTGTGGCCTGTGGCTCTAGGGTGGCTTGCCTGGGTCTGGGGTCCGCGGGGCTCTGGGGCCTGGGGCTCTGGGGTCTGGGGTCTGCTGGGGTCTGTGGCTCAGGTCTGGGGCCTAGGGCCTGGGCTCGGGGGCCTGTGGCCTGGGCTCTGGGGGCTCTCAGGGCCTCAGGGCTCAGTAGGGCTTCCAGGGCCTGGGCGCTCTGGGACTGTGGGCCTGTGGCCTGGGGCCCGGGGTCTGGGGCTCTGCCCAGGGTCTGGGGCCTGGGGTCTGGGGCCTAGGGCTCTGGGCTCTGGGCCAGGCCTGTGGCCTGTGGCCTGTGGCCTGTGGCCCAGGGCTCCAGGGCCTAGGCCTCAGGGCCTCGGGCCCAGGCCTCAGGGCCTTGACCCGGCCCAGGGCCCAGGCCTAGGCCTGGGCCTGTGGCCTGGTGGCCAGTGGCCTGGGCCTGGTGGCCTAGGCCCAGGGCCTGGCCAGGCCTCGGCCTGTGGCCTAGGGCCTAGGCCTCGGCTGGCCTCAGGGCTCAGTGGCCTGCGGCTCAGTGGCCCTGGGCTCTGTGTGGCCTCTGGGCTCAGTGGCTCAGGGCTGGGCTCAGGCTCAGGCTCAGTGGCCTGTGGCCCCAGGCCTGTGGCCTGTGGCCTGGCCTGTGGCCTAGGCCCAGGGCCTGGCCTCGGGGCCTGGGCTCAGGCTCAGGCTCAGGCCTTGGGCTAGGGCTCTGTGGCCTGTGGCCTGTGGCCCAGGGCTCAGTGGCTCGGCTTGTGGTTTGTGGTTTGTGGCTTAGGGTTTAGGTTTGGGGCTTAGGGTTTAGGGCCGAGGGCTTAGGGCTTGTGGCCTAGTGGCTTGTGGCTTCAGTAGCTCAGGGCTTCAGGTTTGTAGGGTTCAGGGTTTGTGGTTTGTGGTTTGTGGTTTGCCAATACGTAACTGAACGAAGCAC